>CAUYQG010227916.1:0-47979 GCA_963574415.1 Tarsius wallacei | reverse complement strand
TTAAAAAAAAGCATTATTCCTAGCCGGGCTTGGTGGCTCAGCCTGTAATCCCGCGCCTTGGGAGGCTGAGGTGAGTGGATTGCCTGAGCCCGCGGGTTCGAGACCCGCCTGGGCAGGCGAAACCTCATTTCTACAATAAATCAAAAAAATCAGCCGGGCGTGGTAGCGCATGCCTGTAGTTCCGGCTACTTGGAAGACTGAGTGTAAGGATCGCTGGAGCCCAGCAGGTCGAGGCTGCGGTGGCTGGAAGCGGCCACTGCACTCCAGTCTGGGCGACAGGGTGAGACGCCAACTCAAAAAAAAAAAAAAAAAAAAAGCATTATTCCTAACAAAGTGTCTCTTTACTCTGTTTTATCATATATGAAGGTGAGATAAAAAATATTTGATGCCCCTTCCTCTTTAGCTCATAGAAAGATGGAAAGATTAATTTTCCTAGTGACTAGCACTCTGGAAAAAATGTGAAAATGAAAAAATAGGTCTTGTTTTTTTCTAGTAGCTGCTTGATATATTCACGGAGCAAATGTAAGAACATGTCATTAAGATTTAATGCAGAAAAGGGAGCCAGTTTTTTTTTTAAGTTTATTTCATAGTTTGGGGTAGATACCTTGCACATGTGAATATCTATTAATTGATACATATATATGTTCAAATGGTATGTGTGATTAAAACCAACTGTGTGATTATATTTAATCATATATGACTCGATTCTCTGGTTTCTCAATCCCTCTCGGTCCACTTTACCTTCCCACAGACAGAAGCTTTTGCATTGGAGAAGTTTTACCGTTTCTCAGACATGGTAAATTGACTTTCTTAACTCTAAATAGAGAAATGTGGTCATCAGTAGAAGCAGACAGCATATTCTGCACCACCCAGGCAGTGTTTGGTGGGGAAACCCAGCCTTTTCCATATTTAGAGCCAAGCAAACCATCATCTCTCTTCAGCAAAAGAGGGCCCTCTTTTTCTAAGAGTTTCGCTTTTGCCTTCCCTTATTCAGTTAAGGGATATTTAAATATTATCCTTCATTTTATTAAAAGAGCAACTGGTCAAAGTGGTTGTTAAATATACATTAAAGAGAACTATAATATATATCTTGTAATAGGCTCCATTGAAGAAACAATCATACACTTGGACAAAATTAGTTTCCAACTAAGTGGGAAACTTATTTATACAAACATATTCTAAGGGCAGCTGAATAAGATCCTAAAATAAGGCAAAAAATGCTTTGCGCAGTCTATGTATCTTTCAAATCCATTCTTAATGCTAAAATGTGTTAAGATCATTTATAGCAAATGAGACATTTGGTTTTGAGAGCCATAACCCTTGGAATTTTCTTTAAAACAAACACACAAAAAAGGTGTGCACAAGGACACATGTCCAAGTATGAGGGGGGACCCAAAAAATGGAATTTATTTATAAAAATGTGTGTGTTTTCTCTTACATGTTTAAACTTCAGTCACTTCCAAAGTATTCTCTGTTTAATGCAATACAGCTATTGAGACGCTTTTCCCAGTTTTTGAACTTGTTAATTTGGATTCCTTTTAGTGCTTCTGCCGTTTCCTATTTCACTTGTTCCACATTGGCAAAACATTTCCCTTTGAGGACTTTTTTTATACAGGAGAACAAAAAAACAGTCCCTCGGGGTGAGATCCAGTGAAAAGAAAGGGTGGGGCACAGGGGTCATGCCATTTGGGTTAAAAACTGCTGAACACTCAGCACAGTGTGGGAAAAATGGGCTTGTAAATAGGCAAATGCACTGAAAGAATCTCCAAAATATAATTCACTGAAGCTGAACACAGCATCTCACAACACTAGCTGGTACAGTGATGTTGATGGGTTCCTAGGACATTTACCTAACGGGGGAAGCCTGTACTACAAGGAGTCTGCTCTCCAAAAAATAATTCCAGTTTTTTGGGGATCCTTCCTCATATAATAACTAAATAATTTTAAAAGTAACCTAGAGTAGACAGTATCAGTCCATTGGTGGTTTGACTTGGGGACCCATTACATAGTAAGCAATGATTAAGGATAAATCTACCGAAGCCAAGAATTTATCCTGGAAAATCATACACAAATTGTCCAGTTACTATACTAAAATTTCTAGGGTAAAGTATATTTAAAAGTAGCTTCCCAGATGATTCTATGTACACCCTGGCTTCTTGTAAAAACACGGTATTAAATATACATTGTAGTATTCTCAACTTCATAACAGATTATCTAGACTCACTATTAAATTACTAAGTTCTCTTCTAATATTTGATCTCAGCTATTCTTATTTGCTACTAAATTCCATGTTATTTCATAGCATCCTTCTTATTTCTTTGTTTTTCATTCCTGAAAAATGATTTCACATAACCTATTTGCTTTTGATTGTGTTAACTGTAAATTTGTAATTGCATGGAATTTGCATGATCAGATGTATTACTGTTTACAATATATTCAGATATACATATTATATTAGACTAGACATATATATAAAAATGTATATATATATATATATAAAATCTCTCTTTGGAAGACACAAGATAATTATATCTCCAATAACTAAACAGTTAGTGTTTATATATAAACTATAGAATAGAATGAAAGTTATATATTCAATTAAATATTGCTTTAGAAGAACTTGGATGAAAAATCAGGCTTACCTCATGGACAGTCAATGAATTCTTATTTTTATAAAAGAAGCAATATTATAATGCAAATATGTCCATTAGAAAGTATATGCATCTCATTTATTTTCTAAATATTGTCAACCTTGAGCAAATTTGAGGGTGTCTATTTTGACTTTTTGAAAACTATTTCCTTCAAACTAACAATGCTCTGGACTTACCAAATTTTTTATTTTTTAAAACTATGTATTTTGCTTATAAACAGCCTAAGTAATCTAAATCTTTAAATAAACATAAAAATGAATTTAAATACTGACCCTATGCCCTTTCTTTTCATGAGTCCTAGTGTACACAAAGTTTCTTCAGTGCTCTAATTTGGAAGAACAGGCAAAGTAAGTAAAATGGTCTCATTATCGGAAGTCTGTCACAACACTGGACTTTACACTAGTGCAAATATTATTCCTAGGAGTTTTAACTTGGTTCTGTATTGGCTTAGCATTGTATACAATCTTTTATACTTTACTTTTTCCTCTATTAAGGTTTCAGGAAATCCTGTGTGAATTGTAAAAGAACACACGTTTGCTCTTGTATCCAAATTTCCCCACCCCACACTGTCCCGCCAGCTGTGTGCCAACTGCCCACTGCACCATGCCATGGATGTACACTCAGTGCTGTGAATGTGTGGGCGGATGCATGCTATGAAAGCATTTGGGCTAGAAGTTGCTATTCTTATGTATGATATTATTACTTTAGTCCCAGAGGTTTATAAAGACATGCCAAGACACTTTTGAACATGGGACTTGTTGAGAGAAATGGATGAAATGTGATGGCTTTAACACGTTTCATGAAGCTTCTTCTGCAATGCAGCGTAAAGATGCACTGCTCTGCTGTGAGAAAGCACATTACCAGGGTCCTACTGCCTCTGACTTTCTACTTATTACCATTTATGAATTATTATTTATATATGCAAATGAACTAGAAATGGATCATTAGTTCTAGACTTAAAAAATCATGATCAGTTTCTGCTATGCTGGGCACAATGGTTATCTTTTCAAATAAAGATATCATTGACTGCATTTTGACCATCTTATTTACACAAACTTATTTGCTTGTGTATTTATATGCTTCCTTACTTTAAAAAGAGCTCCAGATAACTTCTAAGGGTAACAAATAATTTATTTTGTTCCGTCTTGTGCATTTTGTCAACTCTTTAGTCTTAGGATAAAAACAAATATGTATATTACTTTGGTTGAAAGGAAAAGTTTCCACAGTTGAAACCAATATGGCATCTATATACACTAAATTATCTAATAATCTTTCCATTTCAGGAAATATATGCTATATTCCAGAGTTAAAAAGATATTCTTTCACCAGGTAAAATATTTTCTACAAATTTCTTTTATACATACCTGAGGAAAAGTAGTCTCTCTATAACTTAGATTCAAACAAAATTCTATTTGAATGACACTTGTACCAGGAGATGAAATTGCATCCTCTCAAGTAAAATAAAATTATAAAGATTTACTTATTTCCTGCAAACAAATACTTAGAGCTTATGTTAAGCACAGATGTTTCTTATAACTATATACTCTCTGAAAATTTATTCAGACGATAGTTTTCAATAAAGTAACATAATTTCTATTTAATCTAAATCAACACTCACTATAGTGACTTTCATCTCAAAATTGACTAAAAGAGGAATGTCACATTTTTACATATGCTATCTATTGTAATATTTTATGTCACTCCATAATTATGAGCTGGCACTGAAAGAATCTAACATTATGCAAGAAATGGATACATAGATTTTTAAATAAATCATTTTATTGATTTTTTATCTCTCCCTTAAAATTTCTGTATTACATTTTTGTAGTGTTTCATTTAAAACATTTATCTTTTTAAATTTGTGTTTTACCACTTGTTAATCTCCAAACCATTTCTGAATCTAAGTTCAATATGCCAAATACACACTTAGCTAATCAACAACTAATTCATATGTTATCTATAATAAATGGAAGGTTCGCCTGGAGTTGGGTTTCACTTCATTTTGCACTAATAATTGGCTTGCAACAATAAAGCATTTTTAAACCTCATTTATAATTGCATTTTTAAGTCTTCCATTTCAAAATGATAAATATGTATAGATGCACAGAACTGAATATTTTAGTCTACATTGATATTTTAGAAAAAACATTTTAATCTGTTCACACTTTTCATCTGATCTCAGTATTTTCTAAAGTGCTATGATTTTTCCCAACAAAATAAGTCACTATGGTTTTTAGCAATTTAAAAGAATCCACACACTTTGAAACCATATAAATGGAGACTAATAACAATTTAGTTTTTATTCTCATGTTACTTTCCCATTTGGCAACAAAGTCACAGAAAATTAGTTAAATAAAAAGACATTTGGAGTAATCTATTCAGCACTTTAATTGTATAAACAAATGCCCCAAAGTACCTACTAGGAGAGAAACATTAGGATGAAAATAATGTGTATAATGCTGCTATATCTTACAGCAATTCACACAGTCTACTCTCCATGCTACCTTAAATGTTTAATGTTTTGTTCACACTCAATGGCAATCTTCATATCTTCACCACTCTCGCACACAAGTAAGTTTTCTCTAGTCTCACACATATGCTAATACACAGTATTGTGTTTGATGACAGAGATGAAGCAATTTACTCGAGGACTATATCTACCATTCTATTTCCTATCTCTAATATTTCTAACTCGAGCATACATTTTATATGAATCTATCTTTGGCGTAATTACTGAAATAAAATGAAAGGGGACTTACAAAGTTACACAATATAGTACTGAAGCATACTTACTAAAATGTTTTTCTGAGTTCCAAATTGGTGAAAAAAGATCTTCCTGTAAAAAAGAATTGTGCAGTAGCTGATTGGCTTTTTCCACCTTTCATTGCCTGCCCTTCTAATTTACTTGAGGCATAGTAAGAGGATTTACTTGTGGGTACATTAAGCTGTTTCTTTAATTTTACCCTTTTAAACAGCAATCTTTTTAAGCCCATTTTTTAAGTTCATTATATCTAATCTTTTTTATTATTTATATTGTGTTGTCAAGTACCCTATTTTATAGCCATTAAATATTAGCTAACACATAGTGTTGCTGAATCAAAAGTTTTATGTGTATTTTTTTAATTCCTTGATCTTTTTGGCATGTAGTTCATCAGAATTTTAGCTGAAGCGTTCCAAAAAATTGGATTATCTCGACAAAATATTTGAGTGCTAATTAGAATAAGGAATATCACTGCTGCATACATAACCACAGGAAAATTTTATGACTGGGTTATTCAAAGCAGATAAATTAGTAAAAAAAAATCCAATATACCTTCTAATTTAGTAATCTAATAATAATGCTAAGCAGTGTTTTAAAATAGGTCATTTTAAACACAGGTCATCCTAAACTATATTCCTTTGTAATGAGGCCTGAGGAACCCAAGGTGATATAAAAATGCATTGTGTCAAGATTTCAATCATATTTTTAGCTATGGCTTTTGTTATAATGTAAACAAAACCCAAGAAGGGAGTACATGTCAATTACTGGCAAAATTCACTGAGTCTTCCAGAAGCCATGAGCAGGGACCCCAAGTGTTACATCTCCAGCTATGTATTAGCACTTGTCCATGAAAGACTCAACCTGAAAGTAATGTGCGTGCGGTTTTTCTTTTGTTGAGACTCAGGACAAATTCTCATCTCGTAAATAGTTTCTCTGAGTGACAGTATAATCCATCATGTTCTGCCCATTGCTGCACGACCCGGATGCCACCATGGCTATGTCTATGCAATCCAAGGTATCTGCCATGGGACTCCAGTCCTCTTCTATGCCAGCAACCTGCCAGGCATTACAGAACCCAGTTTAATTATCTTCTGGAACTGCGTTCTCACCACCGGGTGTTCTTCACTGCTCATTTAACAAAGGCTCATTTGCCTGAACAAAAGGCGACAGGGCCCAAGAGTCTTTCAAAATCTCCATATTGCTCTGAGGGCAAGAACTCATTATTTTTGTCCTGCCACATATACTAGTCTTAAGTCAACTCTTTGTGTAGACTTAGTTCTGCTTTCTTCTACTGACGTACTCATTCTACTAAGTGACTAGTGCTAGCTATGGTTGTGGTCCTGACCTTTCATACAGGACTTTCCACTGGTGAGTGAGATGGCCTGTTTTGCCTCAGTGGGAAGACATTTATAAAGTTCAGACCACTCTAGGTAGCTCAGTCAGAGAGTGCATCATTGGTCCATTGTCAGATAGCCTTCCTCTGTATGATGCATTCACCTGAGTTATTCTACTTGAGTTGTTCCTGAATATGTCATTTTCATTTCATCAGGGAAATTAGGGTAGGACTTTTTTTTTTTACATCACCCATGACATGGTAGATATTTCTCTGTCTTTAACCTTGAACAGGGAACCTACTATTTATCATTGAAGAATTGACCTTTGACAGTGATGAGGACCAAATTGTTTATTGTCAGCTTGTATCAATATGCTGAAGAAAGAAAAGTAGTAAGATTATATCTGTGTCCACCCTCCATGAAAGCAAATTGAGTTTGAATTTTTTGTTGTTTTGTTTGAGATTGTGACTAAAAGCAAAGCATTTGTTAATTCTATCAAGCCTCCTGGAACTCTTGAATAATTTTTCCCATGTCCAGGATGCAGGAAGCTATTGGGGACTTTAGGAAACACTGGTAATCGGCAGTCAGCCGGTAGAATCCAGTTTGTTTTATTATGGGCCAGAAAGGCTATTCTAGAGAGAATTACTTAGAAAGGGTGCCCCTGCCTTTACCATTCCCTTGATCAGAGCTGAGAGTTCCTAATATCTTCCTGGAATCTCGTAGTGTTTAGTATTTATTAGAGGGGAAGGTTTAGGCAATCTAAGAGCTTCCAGTTTGTTATATCCAACTTAAACTAAGTTGAGGAATGACTTGCCCAAGATTAGGCTCAAGCCAGAAATGGCAAGATTCTTCACGTATCATGCCCTTTCCAATTATACATTTAGCCAAAGGCAGTACCACCTACGGACCACGTCTTATCCTCGTTTTTCCTATCTACAGTGTTTAGTGTGACCGTGCTACCACGGTGACAGCTGATCCTTGGCCTCTTCCCTGCTCCAGCAACTTCTCTTTTGTTCTTTTTACTGTCCTCTGGTTCCCCAGCTGTATTGCCATATATTCTGCCCCAGCATCAGGTGACCCCAGGAAGCTGTGTTCACTACCCCAGCCATTCATCTTTAACGATAGCACAGCCCGAGAGTCCCACTCAGAACTGGGCAAGGAAATCTTGGCCTTCAAATCAAGCTTTTTTTGTTTCAACTGCCTTAACGGAGGGAGTAAATTTAGCAACCCGTGTCAGAGCCTTTTGTTTCCATTCCCCATTGGCACCATGGGATTTAACTTTAGAGATGAAAGCTACACACAGGGTTCCTTAGCAGAGGCAGCTGCAAAACTGGAACAGATTTCCGTCCTCCCAGCAGGCAATAATGTGCCAGGAAATCAATCACAGAAATCCTGTCCTCTTTAGCTGTGTTTTTGTATGTGTGTGTGTCTTAATAGCCACCTAAAGAGAGCTCATAGATTTACCTCTGGCCAGGATCTCCCCTGTGAATAGCCCAGATTTTCTTCCCATCAGTAAAGCTCAGCATGAAGCTGTGAGGGTAAATGTACCCAGGAATCTAAATGCCCTCCTGCTTCCCGAAATGAGGACCACATGCCCGACAGACTCCCATAACCAGTGTCTATGAGAGTTTTGGTTAGAGCACGTGGTTTGAGAAGGCGCCTTTCCAATGTCATGTGGCCAGCCCGGGTTTGCTATGACACTTAATGTATCTACTCTTCCAGAGAGGTGTTCCACTTCACTGTAGTGAGAGAGGCAATTTCCTCCCTCAGCATAGATTCATACCACCCAAGCTTCTCCTACTCCAAACGACCATTGATCATAACTCCGCCAGTATTTTCTGAGTGATAGCACTGCAGCAACTTGGGGTTAGCAGTCACACCAAACATTGCTTTTCATGCTGTAGCATCCAAAAATACATTATGAGCTCCTAGGTCAATTAATCAAAAGATCCAGGAAAGCATGGATTGCCCAGATAACTGCCAGCACTTCTCAGTGAAGTGACCATCTCCTTTCTGCCATAGCTGCTGTGCTCAATTCAGTAGCTACTAGCCACATGTGGTAACTGCACTAGAAATGCACTAGAGTCAGCACTGAGACAGGCTGCAATGTAAAGGACACACCAGAGTTCAAGGACTCAGTCAGTACGAAACCCAGAACGTGAAACATCTCTTCAATTTTTACTGTGAATGAATGTTGAAATAATATTTCAAACATATCGAGTTCTATTTTTAAAAAAATTAAAATTAATGTTCCTTTTAACTTTTTGAGATGCAGTTAACGTAACTTTTAAAATTGCACCCATGGCTTTCATTCATGTCTCACATTATATTTTTATGGAACCCAGCTGTACTATAGTCACCAGTTTCCAGTGTCACTTGCCTATGTGTAATGTCCTTCCAAGTCCTGGCTGGGCCTATTTTTTTTTTTTTGAATTAGAAAATATAGTTTATTTAGAAAGTAGAGTAGAGAGAGAGAGAGAGAGAGAAAGAGGAGATGGGGAGATTCACTTCCCTGGGGGCCAAAGTCAGAAAACATGGCCCAGCCATAGCTCAGAGAGCACATGGCCACACCATAGTTTAGCAAGGCAATGGCCAATTTGGCCGGGCCTTATTTTCACCTTGAGCACAGTGATTCATGTCATAAGAATTATTCATGAATAATAGGAAACCAGGAGTTAACTGTATCTTGAAACTCTTTCCCTTCAGTTTTATCTCACTGGTCATCCATCGGTCAGTTCAGCGGGGCATGAGTCGGTGCCACGCATCTTCCAATAGTAAGTTCCATCCAGGCCCAGTTGTCACAGAGCCTTTACTGCCTTTAACCCAGGTTAAATCAGCATCAGCTTCTCAAGAACTCAGAATGCCCCTCCAGGACTTTTGACCATATTGAGTCTGAAAGGCTCTAAAAGCATGGTCACCTTCTGTCACCACTGTTGAGACCCGGGGTTGAAATTGTCATTCAGACTCTCCAGACACCAAGAGACTTTCAATGAATATTATGTTCACTCAGCCTCGTCGGGGCATGTGGGGCAGGAAGCCCACTGGGCCTGCAGCATCTTCATGGCACAGAAGACTCTGCCGTTTCTCAAAGGTGCTGCTTCTTTGGCCCCCTCACCTCCTCGGGACATGTAGGTACAGCTGCTATGGACAAAAGTCAAGGTGTATATATGACCCCTTGATACCAGAAGCCCCAGCTTTGCTTTGAACCGAGCTTGTATACCACACAGTCATGAGAGCCAAACATCTTTTGCCAATGAGGAGCTCTCCAGGGCAGGCCCAGTCCCTCACTGCCATTGAGGCTGACTCCAATTCCCCAGATGGCTCAACTCTATTGTTTTCAAGGAAATGATGCTATGGGAATCAGGAGTTATTCTCAGTGGTCCCAGCAGGCCAGGCCGGATGTTAACTCTTTATTCACAGTCAGGGATGTGGAAAGACACAATGGAGAAAAGTTCAGTTGCCTACTTGTATGTTAATTTTAAGTGGATCATCTCTGTTTTGAAATGAGCAGCCAGGGTCACTAAAGGTTTTAAAATAAGTTCTCCAGAACAGATGGTTAGAAAGGTAGTCAGTGAATTCTGCTTTATAAACACATCAGCCAGAATCCTGAAGTCTCAGTATTTTGGTAATGAATTTTCCAACTGCTTCAGCTAAAATGTCAATTGTAAATGCTCGTTAAGAGGTTACCTTTTGTTCTACTTTGAGATAGATTTTTTTTAACATATGAGCTGACACAGTTTAAAAGATAATCTTATACTTCAACAGTCAACTGATATTTACACAACATAGTACAAATTGTCTGGGTGACGTATGTTTTCTTTCTGGAATGCAAACACCAGCATGATTTACTAAATTTTAAGAATACTATTTTAGCATTTACATAAGAACAGTTTAATCCAAATTTCTAAGATATAGAAAATTTCAAAGCAAACAATAAGGTTGCCTTAAAATTTTCATGGATGCCACAGACATGGTAATCTAAATAAGCATGTTTATTAAAAAGCACTGGAAAATTGATTTCAAATTTTTGCAAGATTACAGCAGTTGTTTCAGGTAACTTGAACTGTCAGCTTTTATTTCAAATGTGTGTCCTTAAAATTCAATTGCTTATATATCTTACAGTTGAAATACTTTCCAATAATTATTTATTTTTGTTTTTCCTATAGAATAATCTTACTTTCATAATACCCCAAAGAAGCTATTTAATACATTACTACATCAGCTTTGGCTATCTCATTTTTAGAATCCATTTTAATTTCTATTTTCACTTTCATATTATAACATACAGTTCATTGAGCAGCTACTTTCACAGACCCAAAATAATTTTCAAGAGTTTGGGCTAATTATTTTCATCTTTTATGTTAGTATAAAAAATTATTATATAAGAAAGATAAAACAACTTTATAAAATGTCTTCTCTTTTAAATTTACACTATTAATAGCAAAAAAAAAAATCTTATTTGCTGGTAGTTACCTAATGTTACATTCTAAATAAATGTATTGAAGTAAATTATTCATCAACAACATTCATTACAAATTATTAAATAGCATATTTCTCTCTCATAAGAACATCTCATTTATCATATATTTGTTAAATAATTTCAGCTTAATAACTTTACATTTTGGCTTTCTTTTCACTTTCATACATGGAAAATTATCTTCAATTTGCCACATTCAAGTGTAATGATATTTTTTAGAAGAACATAATAAATTGTAAATAATAAATTTATAATGTTTCTGTCTTTCACATGAAATAAATGGTGCCAAATTTTATTTATGATTTCAACTAATCTAATGCACCTGAAAAGTAATTGTATATACATTAGAATGCGTGACTAACTTATTGGTTTTCCAAAAAGCTTAGTATACAACAGAAAAATAGCATAAAGTGAGGATACCCCAAAACCAGGTAGTGGTATTGAACTAGACTATTTTCTGAGAAAGTGACTTCAAATTGTAGGAAAATGCATAAAACGTTTGCCTCCACAAGAAAGAAAAATTCAGTCAATGATTTTGATATTTTCCCCTTTAACATCATGTGTTTATCCGTTTAGATACATAATACAAAAAAAAAAAAAAAAAACTAGTACATGAGCATATATAACACAATTTCCCAGGAGTATTTTTTCTTGGTCCCTTTTTTTAGATATTCCAGTAATAAGTAGACAATATCAGAATTTTAGTTTTACCATCAAAACATATCTTTTGAGAACCTCGTGTTTATTAATGGGCATGTCTATATGATGCAGCAGGATGAATGAATAAAACTTCAATGGAGAAAAACAGCAACTCATCTAACTCATCTTTCTGTGCTTCCATTATCTTTTCCTTTTGTTAATGTAAACATTTATCATGATGAAGCTTCAGCTGTGACTCTGAAATACCTGTCACAGATGCTCTGTTCCATTACTAAGGGGCTTTCTCACATTTTTCTTTGACAGGATGATGAGGTAAGGGAAAGTCGGTTCAGCTTCACAGCCTATGGTATGGGACCATGTCTACAAGCAAAAGACGGCGTGACCCCAAAGGGCCCCAACCATCCTGTCCAGGTAATGCCAAAAAGCCCTGATGAGATGAGGAAGGTCTTTATCGACCGGGCCAAGAAGATTGACACCATCTCCCGAGCCTGCTTCCCGTTAGCCTTTTTGATTTTTAATATATTTTATTGGGTTATCTATAAAATTCTGAGGCATGAGGATATTCATCAACAACAAGATTAAGTCTCTGGGGTAGTGCAGGTGCAAACGGTCAACCCAGAAGCAAGTGTCTTCGCCAGGGTGTGAGTGTGTGTGTATATGTGTGTACGTGTGGTGTCCAAGTGATGACCATGGTATATGGGAAAAGGATTGTATTTTGGGAAAGGATTGTATTTTGATTTGCTATGCAAAGTCATGAGATAGATTAAGAGTCTTTTAATAAATACAAAATATATATTATGGGATTCTATTTCATATTAATTCCAGATGATTTGTTTTTTCACAGTAAATCATATAAACAGAAGCTTTACTGCCAATGTGTTTGTATGTTCTATAACATAATCATAGACATGAAAACTACTTTGGAATTTATTTTTAATTCAGTGCTGTTAAATCTTACAAAAACAAAATTTTGCACAGTAAATTTTATGAAAGAAAAAGGGGAGATGAAAATAATAAAAATCAACAGCTTGAGATTTAAAACTATTTTCTTATAGTGTAGTTATATAATAGAACAAAGAATCAGTTAATTCAATGTAAAACGAATTCAGAATAGAGGATTATACACACAAACATTATATAACCAACATATATAATTAGAAAAATTTTGAGTCGGGAGATTAAAATAAAATGCTTTTATTATTTAGAATATGAAATTTAGTTTTTTAGAATACTAAATTTCCCTCTGTGCAAATTTTTAAAGCAAATAACATAAGAGATCATGTTGCACACACAATCTACTTTTCTTAAACTTTATATTTTTAGGAATGAAGGTGGAAATACTGAAAACAACTTTGTTTTTAAATAAATGTTACTGCTAAGTATTTTTAATTATTACCAACACTGAAAAATTCAAGCCAGAACCCTTGCTTTTGTTAGATTTTTAATAGCTGCTTAATTGTCTGTATGTGATTGTGTTTAATGTTTTGATATAAATGAACAGAGTTCAGTAAGACTTTTATATTTTAGTTTAGAATGAGACTTTAAAATTCCATGGGATTAAAATATTTACATTTTGATAAAAACTACTTCAATGAAAACAAAAATTGATTCATAAAAGGTTTTTTAAAATAAGAACAGCTTTCCCGTCAAAGTCTTATAGGCATTTAAACTCCTATCTCCAAATATAATGAGGGAAGGTTTTAATCCTAAGTAATATTAATAAGTCATTTCTATAAAGTAAGAATTGCTTTTATATTTCTGAATTAATGATTCAAAATATAAGCCGTTCACAAGATGTGAATAATTTAAATGGAATTTTTATGTAAAATTTATTGATGACCCTATGGGATTACTTCAACTACAGTGGGGCATTATTAAGTCATTCTGTGGTATAACCAGGCACAAATGTGTAATAGAGTTCTTGGTTAAGTGGTACCAGACTGTGATTCTTTTTCAATTTTTCTGGTTTTTCAACAATTTTATCATCAGTGTTGTATTTGAAAAAGCTTTAGGGGGAGGGAGGGAGGAAAAAAAGAAAAAGCTTTAGACTGCTTTCTAGATATTTGAATTATTGATAGATGCACTGAATGGAAACTCAGTGCTCCCAATTATTCAGAAGAGTTTAAATGTTAAGAAAGTAATTAACTCAGCTATAAGACAAGAAAGTCAGTTAGTGCTATGAATCACATAGCACTATTTTCTGAACATCAATCATTCTGAAACCAAAAGCAAAAACTACCATTTAAAACCCAAACCAACAAAATTCAATGTTATTGCACTTCAGCTGATCCCATTGTAATTTTTAAAAATAACTTTAAAAGGAATAACATATGTCCAGTAGTTTTTTGTTTAGGTAAAATACCAAATTCCCCTCCTTTGTAAGTAATTTAAAACAACTGTTTAAGAAAAAAATCGCACTTTTGGCATCATATGCAAATGCCACAACTGAAAGAATTTGTTACTGTGCATTTACTTACTTTGAGGACTATGCACCCAAAAGTTAAGCATATGCTTCCTTAATTGGTATGTATGAACCTAAACCATGGACATATATTGTCATACTAAAGATTAGAACAAGATGTGTTGCTTGTGCTCACTGACAATTAGCAGGAGAGTTCCAAATAATGATCAACTACGTTGTCTCCATGCCTCTGAAATACTTGAATTCATTTTTCTATACATATCTTATTTCAACTTTTCCAAGGTTACTTAAATTAAGTGAATTCTGCCAGAAGCAAACAGGGACATAATGAACATAAACATGCACAATTCCAAATAAATTTACAGACATCATTTGTTTTCATATTTGAGAATATTAAAAATGTCTCTTTTTAAAAAACCTGAAACTTGGAAGATGAACATGCCAACCATGAGACAATTTGTCAGTAAGGGCGTTGGTGCATTAGAAATCTCTCTATCTCAAAAGTGTTACACTTTCTGTAAGCATAGTTTTCCTTTCCTATTATACTTGTCACTACTTTACTGCACTAAGAAAATACTCTAACAGTTTTTATTCCCAAGGCAACAGTGGCAAGGCAAACTTGGTTGAATCCAATATGTATAAAGGAATATGTCCCCTCTAATGAACTTGTATAGACACTTCAAAACTGGAAAACTACTTTGTACTTAGCATCCAGAGATGGCATTTGCCTCAATAAGCCCTGTGTCCAACCAAAAGATTGCAAATTAAATCAACCACAAAATTATGAATAGCGAGAAATTTAAAATGTGTGAAGATATACTAACTACCATATACCTAAGTTGGAATTCCAATGTGGATATTCTAAAGTATTTTGAAATATCCGCATTAGAAAATATGGAATTTTTGTGCATGCAGTTTATACCACTTTTCAAAAAGAATTATGTGTCTCAGTCATTGAAATATTTTGTTCCACAGCACATGAGTTTATGGGAAATCTTATACCTTAGCATATATGTGCGTAATCTTTTTCTTTCCCAACATTAGAATTGGATTTAAATCATAATGTGGACCTAGAACTTTCTTGACTACTTAAAAGAGATTCCAGAATCATTGCATAAGCAAGAAAACCAAGGGTCTTTAAAACTTACCTAACCTCGCCAGAAGTTTCTCCCTGACACTGACCTGGAGAGCCCATCCAGGTCTAAGCTGCTGTATTAGGCACCGTTAATGCTGCTCATCTTATTCTATAATGAATTCTTATTCTAAGTATGGATTCTTTATCTTAATTTTGAATTATAAGTGTTTGTATATCTATGTATTCTTAAGATATGAATACATGTAATCGTTTATAAATGCCCAGGATCTTATGGAAGATAATACAAGTTTTAGAAAAAACATGTAAAAAAAGAAGCCAGTGTGTTAAACAGAAGACAGTAAGCTGTTAATTACATTAGTACCCTGAAGCTTAAGTAGTTATAAAAATTGGAGAAAATTTAGGTGTATCTTCTATAATATAGATCCTTTTTCATGAATGTATTTCATTCCATTTTGAAAAACATACTTTTCTATTCTTAACATAATATACCTCAACCTGTTACTGAATATCACATTCGTAACTAAATTTTTCTTTCATCTATAAAGTATACATTCCATGAAATGGACACGAGGGAATGTGAGACTTGCCAAAATTAAAATAGAAGAGACTTTCCATATTCAATAAATGAGAAAGGAAATTGGAATTGCTTCTTAATACAATATGTTGGAAGACATAGTGCATGTAGACACACAGATTCCCTCTTGATTGAATGTAAATTAGCTACTCATAATGCCCATTGCACTTTATTCCTTATGAGACATCTTCTCCAGAAGATACATTATTTTTAATTTTCATATTCATGTACTACAAAGAGTGGTAAAATATAGCAGTCATCTTATTTTCATTGTTATATAAACTTTGCATAAATAGATAAGCGATATACATTAAAAACTGTATAAATTTAATTAACTTTAGTGTTAAAGTTATCCTGGCCCCTCACTTCTCTTTAAAAAACATACTGCTATTAAAAAGTAAGTTTCCACAGGGAGACAGTTGATATTCTAATTACTTAAAAAGTAGTGATCCAGCCGGGCTCGGTGGCTCAGCCTGTAATCCTGTGCCTTGGGAGGCTGAGGTGAGCGGATTGCCTGAGCCCGCGGGTTCGAGACCCGCCTGGGCAACTTGGCGAGACCTCATCTCTACAATAAATCAAAAATTAGCCGCCTATAGTTCCGGCTACTTGGAAGGCTGAGGCGGAAGGATCGCTGGAGCTCAGCAGGTCGAGGCTGCGGTGGCGGGAGCTGCCACTGCACTCCAGTCTGGGCGACAGAGTGAGACTCCAACTCAAAAAAAAAAAAAGTCGTGATCCATATTCTTCCATAGCAAAGATTATTAGAACATATGTATAAAATGCAACTCCTTACAATTTAAAAATAACTAGGGCAGGGAAAATAATCTGGAGAAGCTGATCTCAAAAATCAGGCCAAGAAATATAGAAATCCTAAGCCACTAGCTGGGATCCCTTACCTGATTTTGTGTCTACATTTTTCATCTTAACATTATAATACCTTCATTTCTTTCTTTTCTCTCTCTTACACACACACACACACACGCACACACACACACAATTGCATGCTAGTAATGGGATAAACTCCTTACGATTAAAAATACAAAGGCAGTCAGCTTTCCTGGACGAAGGTCCATAGTCCTGTGATATGTTTTGTAAATATTAAGTGATTCACGGTGGAAAATATGACCAGTACAGTCATTTGATTTGGCCATCTTTTAATTATGAAATAATATTTTGCTCAAAAACATAAACAATGCTAATTGGATCAAATTATTTCTGTAACTTTTAACAATAGACTACTAAAATGCTGTTTTCACCGTCTTTGAAGAATAACTAAATATTTGCCAAAAGGGTCTTCCAAAGGACAACCAGTAACATTGGATGATGTTGTAATGTCTTAATAGGGAGTTTTCGCAGTACTTTTTATGGTTCACACATAAATAAAATAAGAGGTGAATTTTAAAAGTAATATAGTATTACTTTTTTAAAACTGGTCTTGAACCCGGCTATATATTGGAATTCCTTATGCACTTAAATATATATACATATATACATGCATGGTGTCCAGCACAGAAAATCATGATACAATCATTGACTAAACAAATATTCATTGTGTTTCTTATGTGTGCCTGGCACTGTTCTAAATGCTAAACTCAGTAGCATTGAAGACATAAAATTCTGACTATTGACAAAATTCACAAGTGAAACAATTGACATGGACATGCACAAGCTTATTCTTTTAACAGCTCTAAAACAATTTAAAGTTTTAGAATATTTCTTTCTTCAAGTAATCCATTTTAGTTGTCTCTTATTTTATTGGAAATTAAAAAACAAACCTCTGAGGTATTTCAGTTTGGCATTCCTGTGTCAGAACCATCACCACTCTATTATTTCCACATTCTCCAAGCACCCATAGAGTACAGGGATGCATCCCTCTGAAGGCAACCTGTTCCATGATGACACATCTCTCTATGACAAAAAGTTAATCTTTATCAAGAAGCGACGTTTACGTCCTAAATTATCAAATAAGTCTACTCCATTCCCATAAGACCACCATAATATATTTTCTCATATTTGCTGTTTTTTTTAATTGTATGCACTTTACTTTATATTCCAATGACGTTTAATACATTTGGGTCAGTATATAGGACTAAATGGTTTTTGACATTCGATCACAATCTTTTTTTTTTAAGTGTTTCTTTTTTAAAATTTTTTTAATTTTAAAGATGTGGGGTACAATTCAGGGCTAGGAATACAAATGGTCATTGTACAGGTAAAGTTTAGGCCTCACTTTGGTCCCAACTTCACCCGATTTGAGATCAGGTACCCTTATTGATGAAATGTGCCCATTCCCCTTCCCGCTCCCTCGCCTGGCAGTTTCCCACTACTGCCAATCCCTTTCTTATAGTATTATGACAATTGTTCAGGGTCCACTTATAAGTGAGAACAGGTGGTACTCAATTCTTTGTTTCTGTGATAGATCACTGAGTATTACTCTAAATCCATCCAAGTTGCTGCAAAGTTCATAATTTTGTCCTTCTTTATGACTGCATAAATATTCCATCATGTATATGTACCACATTTCTTAAATCTAGTCTACTTTCAATGGGGAGCACGGTTGGTTCCATGTTTTTGTTATTGTGAATAGTGCTGCGATAAACTTGCGTATATAGGTATCTTTTTTGTAGAATGATTTGAGTTCTTCCGGGTATATTACCAGAAGAGGGATTGCTGGGTCATATAGGAGGTAGATTTTTAGATCTTTTAGGAATTGCCACACTGTTTTCTACAGAGGTTGTACTAGTTTACAATCTCACCGACAGTGTAGAAGTGTTCCCTTTTCCCTGCATCCTCTCCAGCATCTGTTGTTTTTTGAGTTATTGATGATGGCCGTGCTATCTGTGTTTAAGCTCAATCAATATCCTTCTTCAACCCCTTATCACTAACTTTACTCTTTTTTAAGTCATTCACGAGAGCACTTTATGTGTTAAATGATAATGAGATATTTTCAGGTTTAGAAAATAATGAAATATAAAATTGATTTCTACATCGAGAAATAGAAATTGATTAAAAATTTTACATAAACTAGTTCCTGTAATTTAAAAATAATTCCTATAACTTAGCAATAATTTTAAATTAAATACTAAAAATTTGTTTCGGATATGAAGATATTAGATAAGTCCTAAAAAGGAATATGAATTTTTAAAAAGCGCTCAGTCAAATATTAATATGTATTTTTAAAGTAAAGCTATAATAAAAATGCATTGAATTGATTCAGTCGTTTTATTCTAATAGTTGGTTCTTCTCTGGGGTAGTTTTAGCAAAGGTGCCTTCGGGGAACCCCACCTACATCCACATCATCCAACCTGGCTTGTTAAAATGCAGATGAGGAGGTAAGGATCTGTGACTTAAGTGCCAGGACAAGATTCAGGTGTAGTGTTGTTCTTGAACATGCTTGAATAATTTTGCACTCCTTCACTTTTATCTCTGCGAATTATGCAGTGGCCACTCCTTAAGTCTGTATCTTAATGTATGGTGGATGATCACACTAGGAAAACACAGAGTGAAATACTCTGATGATCTATGGATATAGTATAATGCACTGTGCAAGACAAAACGAAAAGAACACGTGCCGTATGTTTTCCTTGTGCCCTCTTAGCATAGTATACAGTTGACTTCATTATTAGTGAGCCAAGTTGTTGAAAAGATTGCCAAAAATAGTGTTGCTATTTTATTGTGTAAATTATTTTTCTGTCCTCTTGAGTCTTATGTCGGAGTCTGTCTTCCTGTCTAAATATTGTCATCTTTTTTTCGGGAAATTATACTGAAAATATACTTTAAAAATTTATGCACGATTGTATCAACTTGTTTTTCATGATATTATCTTTAGTTCAATTATTCTACTAACTCTCTGAGTCATTAACCCTTGAACAGTATGTGGTATTTATCATGTAACAGTAGATACTTTGATCAAAAACAATAAAAATGAACACTTTTCAAGAATATGATGCCTCTTCTGTCCAATTTTTTTTAAGACCCAATTTTACCAAATGATAATGTTATTTACCTGGCAAAAGTCACATTACATTTCTGTTCTGAGGGAAATGATTACATATAGGCTGACAAAGTAAGTGATATAGCATCCAGAGAAGTCTTAACATGTGTATGCCTTTATAGGAAAAGTACAATGGTGAGTGAAACTCTTCCACTCAGAATAAAATGAGAGATGTGTTGCTAACTAGAACAAAATTTTTGAAATTTTTGTATCTGTAGTGTTTGTTTGTTTGTAAGCCTTTTTCTTAAAATCTGTTTATCAAATAAACCACTTTCATTAGACTTATCCATAGAGACTATTTAAAAATGGAATACTGAGTTTTGTTTTTTAATCTGCAATTTTATCTTGCTATTTTCCTCTGCACAGTTAGACTGAAGTTTAGTGAAAGAGTAATGCCTTTCAAAAAAAGAGAGAGAAGGAAAAGAAAAAATTTAATGTATACGAAATTTAAGGCCAGTTTCAGTGGTGCACATCTGTAATTCCAGTTATTTGAGAGGCCGAGATAGGAGGATTGATTGAGGCCAGGAGTTTGAGACCCAGTTGGGCAACATAACAAAACCCTATCTCTACAAAAATTATTTTAAAAATTAACTGAGTGTGGTGGAGTGCTCTGTAGTCTCAGCTACTCAGGATGCTGAGGTGGGAGGATTCTTTGAGTCCAAGAGTTTGAGGTTGCAGTGAGCAATGATAGTGCCACTGCACTCCAGCCTGGGCGACAAGAGTGAGATTCTGATTCCATTTTTAAAAAAAGAAAGACATTTAAGGAAATATTGCAATTTGGTATACTATAACTAGTCTCTCATTTTTAAAGTACCTATAATTTTTTTATAACAGTCTTTTACATAATTGTATATATATTTATTGGCGTAAGGTTTGGGAAAAGTAACAGATTGAAAATTCCTTGCTAAATCGGCATTATGATTTCCTTCAATGAAGTGGCCTTCACTAATTGCTTGAATGGCTCATGTTGTAACATCAACAGAAACTCTTGACTGAATCGGTGCCATAGAAACAGGTAAGGACATCTGTAAGTACAAGTGCTAGAAGTACTTATAGGTAATAGATCCCTGAACAAAATAGATAGGAATAAATGTAACATGGCTATATGAATAACAGAGAGAAGCTCATTGATAAACTCTGATTTTCTACAATCAATTTGTATGGCCATGTTTTAAAATATTTTCATTATTCTCACAATATTCACCATTTACAGTACCACCAAATCGGTTATTTTTCTCTGCAAATTTTCTTTCAGTTTATTCTTACCAACAGTTGCTTTCAGCCTTGATAAGCTGATGGGCATCCTAAATCAGAATGAGGCCATAATTACTGAACTTTAATATACTATAAATATTTAAATATTTTGTTTTCATATATTTGACCCCATGTGTTGTCTTATCAAGTTATCTCAGCTGATGCTCCTTATCCAACATTGTTCTGCTTTAACAGTATCTAGAAATTCACTTAGGCTAACCATTAACTGGAAGCTGGGTTGTGAAAGGATGCTGGCATTGTCAGAAAACAAAAAAAAAACGGACATGAGTTAAAGCAGTGAAGGCAGATGTTATTCAGGAACTATTGCAGTGCAGGGAGAGACTTCAACAGAGACCTGGGCTCCATTATGAAAATAACAAGGACACGTGGGAATTTTTGGACAAGTGGGGGTCAGTGGATGGAAAATTAGAGAAAACATGAGGTTTCTGGGATTCTGGCTAAAGTGACTCAACCAAATTCTTGCTGAAAGCAGACCAAGAGATTAAGATATCGAGGGTAGGGGAAAAGGCATCTCAACAGGTATCAAGGGCAGGGGATTTTCATTAAACTGAACCAGCAGAACTATTGCTAAAATTGAACTGAACAGGCTAAGGATAGAGCCCAAGTCCAGGCCTAGCCAAAAAGGGAGCTTAGAGAAGCATGACCAAAGGGTGTTCTAGACAAGGGTCTTGTCATCATTCATAGTCCATTCTGTGACATGAGGAATGAGTTGTCTGAATACTTGTTCTCCAAACAATGAACACTCGTTGAAAATCAAATGACATTTACTTGTCATTCTGTAGCCTAATGGCTCTTGGTCTTCCAAAGAGGTCTCTGTTCTTAAGTGATAACAAAATCATTCTTTTGAGTTGGTATCAAATTCCTTTTCTTGCTGAGGAAAAAATGAACAAACAAGCAAGCAAACAAAAATTCTTCTAAATGGTCTGTTACAGAAATAATTATAGTTATAGGATCTTATTGAAAGAATTACTCCCCTCAAAAAAAGTAAATTTCTAGAGATTGACCATGCTTTAAATACTTATTCTAAGAAAGATCATGCTTACAGGTGTGACATTTTATTTCCTAAAGGACTAATAAAAGAAAATGGGAACAAAGTATAAATATAAACAGTAGATTTATTCAAATTTTCAAATTATTGGACACAGAGCAGAAATTTCAAAAGCATAGATTTATTTTTTTAATTACCAAAAAGTTGCATAAAGAAGATTGATGATGTATTTTTAAATCCCTTGGAAGAAATGTGGCTTTAATCTATTACACTGTATTTGATAAATACTAGAATTGAAGCCCAAAGCCCACCTGGAAATGATATTATCTCTAGGTGGTTCCTTTGTTTTTTTATCATCAGCAAATTTTTGGAGTCTCTACTTTATTAGACCATAAAAACCTCAAGGGGTGGCAAACAGAAACACTTCTTCCACTTTCAAGAGTAAAGCAAAAAAAGGAAATAACATCTGCAAAAACCATGTTTCATAGATAAGAAGTTGATTTTATTTTCACTTTAAATTGGTCCTTCTCCTAGGTAATCAATAATGTCTAAACAAGACTCAATCTTTTCTAAAATGGTAGAATTTAAATTGAGGCACTGCATATAGTAAATTAAAATTTCTTTCCAATTCTGGTGATTGATTTGTGTTTTCTTCCTTTTTGAATTAAAAAGAGGGATAATGAGAAGTAAATGGAGATGGAATGTCATTTGTAATTTACTTTAAATCAAGCACGTCAAAATTTATTTACTGTTGTGAATTGGTTATGCTTGAAACATTTTTTCATACTGTCTGTGAAAGTTAACTAATGAAAATATTGGGATAAGTGAAGAAGAATGTTATTTTAAGTCATAAAAAATACATCTAGGGAAATCATGCTCATATACTTATTCACCTAATGGACAATACAATTTCATTGCTGAAAAGAAACTTTAAAAATAATATTAATGAGGTAATAAAGTCACACATCAATTGATGACTGGGATGGAACTACTGTTGCCTATGCTTTTGTTGACAGAAATTTTGTTACAAGTCACATCACTATATTCATATCATTATATTTTTATTCACTGTCTCATTGGCATTATTTATAAATTGTATTCTTAATCAACAAAATATGACCAGTTCACATGCCGCTACTTGCATGTTTAAATCCTTAAGTGATCAAAATATTTGATTCTTATCACTCAGAAATACAATGAGTATAAAAAGTAGTATGCAGTTGTCTTTTTTAATGTCATTATTTTGTGCTCTGGGTTATTTCCTAAGTGAGATGACTCAAACCCTTTTGGTACCTTAATTAAGCAGTGCAACTCCCAACTGAATACATATTGAAAGGTTTTCACTAAATAAGCGTAGAATTACAGACAGCAACAGGCTGTGTGCTGCCACCCTTAGTTTCAAACTAGTCCCCTAAATTGTTTAAAGAACAATTACATCCAGAATTGGAGTGTTCTTAATTACCTGTAAATTGAAAATTTAGGTCACATTCACAAGGTATCTAGGGTTATTATATTTTCAAAGATTATACATTCTTTGATCTTAATAATGTAGATAGTATATAAGCCACTCTGTGCCTAAACCACAAGATGGCTCCCTCTCATTGGTTTGGGAATTGTAAATGTCATTCAATAAAAACAAAGATGGGATAATGATTGAGGGCAATATCATGCTCTAAAAGGATTTATTAACGTGAAAAAAATGCAACAGGTCAGTATAATCTTATACCTTAGCAGCATCAATAAATAGAGTTTTGGCAGAGAACATTTTCAAAATTATTTTACAAGTAATGAAATGTTTCCTAAAGATGTAAGGCAATTTTGCTCAGCAGCAGTGATCCTAGTAACTACTGAAGCCAGCTACACCTTCAACTGGTCCTTCCTTTTGATCTGCAAATTGTGATGTAAGGGGTTAGAAATCACGAGATAAATAGTAACATCTTCCTGTGGACACAATTTTGCTATAACAGGTGAGAGATATATGTTATCAAAATGCAGAAGTGGAATGTCTATATACTACAAAACAGAAACAAAGAAATTTCAGAGGAAAATCTGCCATGGATACCCATTTTGTCTTCTGAGTCCGTTCCAGTTGCATCAGGGTCCTTGGTGGAGACGTTTAACCATCGCTGGGGACCATGTCGCTCTTGAGCTAATTCAAGAAGTAGAGACAAGGGCAGGCACTGCTGTGTGTATATATTAATTCTGAAATCAAGAAAACACATGCAGGGGTCTGTCTCATCATCGTGTTCATTTCTAACTTGCTGTCCATGTTTCACTTCTGTGTGATTCATTTTATGTCAACTTACTCTTCCACAGTTGTGTGAATGTCAAAACAACTTTACAGGGAAAGGGAAACTGAAGAGACAAGGAGAATTCTTACTTCTCCACCAGTCCAGCATACAAAACACTTCCATCTTAAAACTGGTTTAATTTCTCTGACTGAGTTAATCGGCCACTAATAGTATAGAGTATACAGGGCCAGTAGGTCAAATATTTCAGAGAAATACTCCATGGAATATTTTATCAAGATGATCATATTTTAGCCCCGATTATAGGCCACGTTATTTGCTTTATTTTAATAGACGATGTAAGATCTATACCTTCAAAGTAACAACAGAGTCCTAATTGTGTTGTTTAAACCACAAAGCAAAAAAGTGTCAATTTACATTGTTTCCTTTGACTTTTTTTTTCTGACTTTCACTATATGGCTAAAGTTAATCCCTAATATCCATATCCACTTTATAATTAAAATAATAAGATTTCAAGTGGACGTTAAAAATTTTCATCTCATGCACGAATCCCTAATTTTGAAAAGCATTTGGATAACATTCATTTCTCTTCTATGTCATCCAGAAGAAAAACAAAATATTTTGTAAATCAACATTTTTCACATGGTAAAATTATAATTTAGGAAGATAAATATAAATAATCTGCCCCTCCAATTTTAGGATAATTTAAAAACACAGGAATTGGCATCCCTGAAAAACCTTGCTGAGTCTACCAGAATTGTAAAACAGAAAATCATGAATTGGAGAAAGAAAGGGAACATGAAGTTATTTGAATTTAATTCGCATTTGAAAGTTAATTTTGGTGCCTCTGTGCTTCACATTATTCATAATTGGGTCTTTCTTGGTGTATTTATTCTGTAATATATTTATGATATTTTATTGTTTATTTGATGCCCAGTATAAAAGTTGGAGCCATAAGCTTATCTTAAATTTCTATTTAGCTATTAAGAATAAAATTTACTTTACATGTTGCTGCTTATACACTGCTTAGTTGTCATTTTCAAAACCTGAAAAGCAAACACATAAATCATAATCATGGTTGAAATAATTCACAAGGGTTTTCAATGAATTAAATCATTTTATGGGACTTTTTCTGATAAGTTAGAAACCATTACCATAAAGTCCACAAGTCAAAAGTTTAATTGAAATGTTCCTTTTCTTCTAAATGTATGCTTGCCCTATGTCATCCTTGGGTTTTAGAATTTAAGAGATTAATTAGGTTCAGGGTCTTTATTCAGAATGTTCAGTAGAGCCAGAGGAACACAGGCTAGGGAAAGAAAAATGTCACATTAAATGAGACAATGAATGGGTCCTCGTAAAAGAAATCTAAATTTGGGGGAGGGCCTAACTATAGTTCAGTTACCTTTAAGCCAGAATGATTATCTCTGGTCATCTCTATTTAAAAAAAAAAAAAAAGAAGTAAAAATAATAGTGCTTGAGGCCAAAAATGTGTGAATTCTCCTTTGTTATAAATGTTGGAAGTAGTCTTCTACTTGGTATCAGACTTGTTAAGTAACCTAAACCTTTACCTAATCCTAGGGAATATGACTCCATGCATGAAACCATGAGTAAGATGTTCCTCATACACAAGACCAGTCATTTTTAGTCATTCCATTAATGGTGTAAGTTAAAGGTTTAGAAATGAGGATCAAAATCAAAAGAAACCTACATGTTTTAATACCACATCTCTAATACCACATGATTATTTCTGAATTTTATATGTCACCACTAAAACTCACTTCCTCAGAGTAAGGACCATTTATTATTTATTTCTGAAAACTCAATCTCAAGTACTTATCTAGTAAGTGATCAATAAATATATGATTGTCTTTTAAACAAATCACTGAAATACAGCCAATTACCAAATGTTAGCTATTGTAGAAATTGAAACATATAATGTATTGTCAGGATGATTACAGCCTAGCTTCCTTAAGAAAATTAAATATAAATACTCTGGACATAAGTTCCAATCCAGTTTATGACATATTAATTTGCCTTAAAACTATGTCCTTCCATATTGCAGTGAGTTATATTAACTTTCCAAAATAGATAAAATAATGCATTTCAGTGCACTAGACACCTCTTGCATTCAGAATATATGTTCTTACACATGCCTTGAAATTGAGAAGTTGAGAATAAAAGGAAATCCAGATGACAATATAATAGTAAATTTTTATAATAAACATTTAATATTTAAAAGATTATTTAATAATACAAAATGGTATTTTCTTTGTCCTAGAAAATGATATTATTGTAAGGCAAATTACAACTCTGATCTCTAATATGTTAATCACATTGTGCCCCAAATTATCAACCTTAAAATTTGCAAAATCCCAATTATTTACTATTATTTACTATCTTAATATTGTTACCATTACAATTGCTGAACTTGTTTTACTGTTTGGTGTTCTCCACATTCCTTCCAACCTTATCACTCTAGTATTTTTTTCAACTGGCGAACTATTTTTAATCAATGTGATCCTCTGACTTACTGCATTCTCACTGATGAAAAAACAAAAATTTTTTTCCCAAGCAATTCTGCCTAGTATTTTGTGAGTCTCTGATATATTTATAAACAGAGCAGGATTGATGCTGCCAGCAGGCTTGGCTAAATGGACTCAGTGCACACACCAACCATGGGGATGTGTAAAAAGCAAGTAAGTGAGAGATTTACTAACATTTGCAGTACGTTTCCTTGGTAACGGGTTTACACTTCAGGGGATAAATTTGAAAGCCACCTGCAGCATTTTGAACATTTTAATCCTTTTACACTAGTGAATTTAAACCGGATATGTGCAACTTTGAATTTTAACAAACATTGACTCAGTGGGGCTACTGGGTAAGTCTCAAAAACATCTGTGGGAGATTCTGGGATCTTGGCAAATGACATCAACATTCAAGAGTTGAAAAAAAGTTAGAATAGAGATCATATTCAAAACATGTCGGTGTGTAGTTTAGTGTGAATATAATACTTTGTATTTGAGGTCGACCACAGTGTTGTAAATTGAGGAGGCAGAATGAGGTTAACCGAATGTTGTGTGTGGGTTTCAAGTATCTACATATTTTCAACCATTTCACACAATTTTACACAAACAACCTAAAGAAAATGAAAAAAAAAAGAATTATATCTAAAACAATAGAGATTAATTTTATATAACGAACAATGTAAGTCATCTTTCAGAAGAATTACTGCAGTACCTAGAGGCTAGTGGTGCTATGTCAATTCACCTCTGTGACTCAGAACTTGTGGCATTTAAAAGTTACGTTCATATGCATATCCCTTTAAGAACCACTATGATTCACCATGATGCTTCTGTATATGATAATATGTGCTTTACAATGATTGATGGTTCTGGAAAGATTTCAAAGAACCATTATTAACTTCTGATATAACTGATGACCAAAGTAACTAGTGGCATTATCACTTTATCATCCTGAAATATAGTCCCTTAGCTGTAGACAGTTGTGATAATATATATTAAAGAGTACATATATTCTTCTATCCTCAAGAAAAGTAAAATTAATTATGAGGTAGATGAATACTAGATTATGGAATCATATCCATATAAATGTAATTCCTGAGAACACAAAGGGAATTTACAATTGTTTTAACATGCAGCATAAAAAAGTGATTAAGAATATGAATACTGGAATCAACTACCTGAAAAGCTGGTTGTACAACTACTTATTATAGATAGTACTACTAGCACCATCACTGTAGGCATTTTTTTTTACCTCTGTTTGCCTTCATTTTCTCTTCTGTAAAATTTAGATACTTTTAGAATTGTCATGAAAATATAATGAACCAATATTTGAAAAAAAAACTCATGAAATTATGTCTATTAAAACGAAATAAAAACAGCATTTTTATTAGTTAGACTGCAAGGAACACTTGAATGCATTTTGGTAATAAAAGTTTATAATCAAGTTGCTGTAAAGTTTTTCAAAATAGACACCAAAACACTAGCAATCACACTTAATCACACTCTCATAGCAGGCATAATCTGCTTCTTACTCTGCAACTCCCTGTCTCGCTACTATGGGACTCAAATATATCTGTCTTTACCTGCTCATGTGAATAACGATGGAGGCATCACTAGCTTTGTCCTGTGTATGCTTCTCCTGACATGTAGTATCTCTACACTCCCCTGCAGCTTCTACTCCCACTACCGACTGCTAACCTCCTTAGTAAGTCCCCTGGTCAAATCCCCCCAAAGCCAGACTATATTAGCTACATGCTAATATAGTCTGCCTTTGCTGGGCAGAGTTTTGCATCTAGGCTACCTTTTTTTCTGCTATCCCCTTTATAAGTTGTCTCAGTTTGGTTTCAAGAGTCACTCCTAGTTTCATTAGCTGTACCCATGATAAGAGAGACATCCTTGTTCTACCCACGAAGGATTGATAAAATAATGTGTTTTCATTTGGGAAAAGAAGAACACTCTAAATAATAAACAAAATAATTGTACGATGCAGCCACTTACCAGTAAAGGAATAGTTTACATGAAGTTCAACTCTCAGGTAACTGTTAAGAAGGATGAAACACTCATTTAGAGGGCCTTTGTTTATTTACCAGTTGTGTCATCAAAATAAAATAAGATTGGGTTAAAACTTATAAAAATAGCACCAAATGCAAGGAATTGCCTTTGCCTCTGTGCAGATTCATTCTTGCAGCTATGAATACTCAAACAGAGCCAACTGTGGAGTGTGGAGTTGGTATCCCAAAGGCACAGAACACAAGTCCATCTCTGGCATATAAAACGCTTTCTATGGTCACTTAAATTTAGTAATTCTATTTTATTTTATTCATCCACACAAATTATTTAACCACACATCCCATCTTCAATAGCATTTATTGAAACAGATCATCATAACTAAAAACTATCACCAGTTTTATTCCCAGAGTGTATCTTAAACTCAATTTTTTTTCAAGCTATTTTAACTACACCCAGGGTTTCCAATTCAAACCACTTCAGTACTATGACTGTTGCCAAAAAATCTTAATAAATTGCAAAGAAAAGGTAAAAGATAGCATATTGAATTCATCAATCCTTAAGCATAAAAAAATGAAGACCTACAGCTCTAATTTTTATAACACTTTTACTGAGGTATAATTCACACACCACAAAGTTTTTAAATGCACAATGCAGTAGGTCTTTGTATATTCACAGAGTTATGTATTCATCACCATTAATTTCAGAACAGTTTATCATCCTAAAAAAAATCTTCATACCCATTACCAGTCATTCCTCACTCCCTCCCAACCCCTGTCCCAGCCATTAGCAAACACTGATCTACCTATTTCTGAACACTTTAAACTTATGGTTGCCTATTTACGGACATTTCTCACAAATTAAATCATTCAGCGTGTGGTTTTTGGTGTATGGCTTCTTTCACTTAGCGTGTTTTTAAGGTTCAGCTCTGTTATGTCATGGATCATTCTATTTCTTTTAGAGTTGTCCCATGTTAATTTTTTTGAGGGTGTTTTTTTCATTTTTGAGGGAAGACACGTTTGTTTTCATAAAAGTCATAATACATCAATGAACAATAGGTCATTCTATTTTTAACACTATATATAAGCTATATATATATATATATATATATATATATATATATATATATATATACACACTAAACAAACAACAGACCCCACTCCTTTTATTATAGTTCCAATGGTTACAGGGAGAGACCAAAGACTGAAACTGGAGGCAGGTAAGAACAGATGTCGCAGTCCTTCATGCTAGGGTCCACCAAAAGCAAGTGCTGGCTATACCACTTGATTAGTAGCTTGATGAGCCACCATTCCATGCCTTGGTTTCTTCAGCTATAAAAGAGAGATAATAATAAAAGGACCTTTATCGGTGGGTGGCTATAATGTTGAAATGAGATCATGCACATAAAGAGCTATGTCCAGTGCTTTTATGGTCACATTGTCTTTGTTTACATGCTTGCTTTATCAGCTAGATTAAAGAGATATGCATACTCAGTACACATAAGCTTTAAAAAGTACAGGTTTTTTTAAATGTAAAAGATAGATTCACTTAATTTTTTATCTTTTCTTCTTCTTCTTTTTTTTTTTTTTTTTGAGTTGGAGTCTCACTCCATCGCCCAGGCTGGAGTGCAGTGGCATGATCACCGCCACCCCAGCATCAACCTGCTGGGCTCCAGAGATCCTTCTGCCTCAGCCTTCAGAGTAGCTGGAACTGCAGGTGTGCCATCCCTGGTTTTTGTTTTTGTTTTTTAATTGTAGAGATGAGCTCTAGCCAAGTTGCCCAGGCTGGTCTCGAACCCACAGGCTCAGGCAATCCACTCGCCTCGGCTTCCCGAAGTGCTGAGATTACAGGCTGAGCCAGTGAGTCCGGGCCATCCTTTCTTTAAAAAACATTTTTGGGAGACTACTCTGTGCCCTTTGCTGTGTTAAGTATCATTGAAGATTTGCTGACAAGACAGTTTCTGCCCCCAGTCAGCTGCTGCCTATTGGAGGACATAAAAGCAATTAGATCACACCACCCCTACAAGCTGCTTGAGGACAGGGCCCTTGGGTGTTCACTTAATGCATGGAGTACACACTCTGGAAGTGTTTGTGGAAAGAAGGAAAGGAAAGGAAAAAAAGAATCAAAGGGAAGGAGGGGGATCAAAACAACTATTAAAGAAGGTAGAAATAAAGTGCACTAAGGACGAGTAAACATTTTGAGCAATAAGCCTGGGAAGAGGAGGCGATATTTGAAAATGCATTTAAAAGAAGAGGTGAAGAAATGAAAGAGAACAATCCCAAGTTGAGTAACTATGTATCATGATGAAAAATCATAAAATACCACATCCTATTTGAGGGAGGACTGCTGGAATAGAGTATAGGTTTTGCAGAGGAGAAAGAGTGATAAATGGTGGAGATGGGACTTGAAAGATGGGTTGTGCAATTCATGAAGATCCTTCCAGATTAAACTTAGACTTCACAGGGATAAGAGGGTTTTTTGCTAAGTAGAGAAGCAAGAAAAAATAGTATTAGTTTGCTTTGTTTTAAGAAAGACAAGCTTACTTGTGATGGGTAGATGGACAAGAAAGAGTGGTGACAGACCATTAAAGAAGGTCATGTACAAATTAAAACAAAGTATTATCAGCTAGGTTGGATTGGAATAAAACTAAAAGTCAAGATTGTTGGAAGCAGTTACCCTTCCCCTGCAGCACTTTCTCACTTCTTTGACCTCAGGGACTCTGCATACTACTTGACTTTTGGGGGCTCCCCACTTCAGGGCTCAGAAAAAAACATCCATCTCTGTCTCAGAATCCTGCAAGCGAGGCAGCACTCAGGCGAATTTTACAGGTTGAGACAGGTATCCAAGGTCAGAATGAGTAGGAAGTCAACATCTGGATAAACAAAGGAACAAAAGGGAATGAGAAAAACAATTAAACAAACAAAAAAGAAGGCAATGGTATAAATGGACAGGAATAAAGCAGGAGAAAATATAGAATGAATCTGTTCACTAGGATGTATGCCAAACACTCAGATGCACAGTAGTAAAGTATTGAAGAAAGAAAGAGACAAAGAGAGAGAGAGAGAGGAGGGAAGGAGGGAGGGAGGGAAGGAGATGAGAAATAAAAGAAGGGAGGGCAGGAGGAAATTAAGAAAAAATAAAGATAGAAATTTCACAAAATTCAGAAAGGCAGACAATAAGCGCACAATACCAACACTGACACCTTGATCACTGAGACAGCTCTCAGTCTGCTTAATCTGACTTAGGACTGCTTGATCACTGCTGGGACAGGCGTCTATCTCACCCAAGGTTCTTTTAATGGACACACCCACAATCAAACACACCCACCCACACCCCACCATGGCTGACACGTGAAAAGAGATAATAAAACAACAAAACCTGTTCCAAGAGAGAGACCAAAGCACCTTAACCTAATTCCTTGGCTCTGGATTCAGGCTTTCTGCATCGTTTGCTTCTCTCTGGTCTTTTGCCTCCAGCTACTTTTCACCTCATTAGGCTTTGAGGTCTCATGATGTTCTGCCTGAAAGCATGGTGTCCCACATTCCCCTACAAGTTGAGCCCCCTCTCATCCTACTGCTAATGTCTTTACTTGGAAAGTTCTAGAAGGGGAAACCTAGGCCAAAAAGCTGGAAGCAAAAATGTTAGAGAGCACTCAGCTCTGGTGAAGGTGGGACCCACCAAAAAAAAAAAAAAAGCAAGGAAAGCTTCCCTCGTGTTGTTCTGGACAGCTCAGACTACCCCTGCTACTCAGGACCCCTTATTTCTATCTTCTTGGTAATTTTTATACTACTTTACTAGCACAGCAATGTTTTAAATTATAAACCTATCTAACACATTGATCAATAATGGCCTTAGAAATTATTTTACCCACTGGTTGAAAGGATTGAACTTAGGATAGTTGGTGGAAGACATGTACCTCAATTCACGGTGTGCCTTCCTTCTGCCACTTCACCAAGAATGTGAACGTCAATGGGTTCGTGAAGACTGGGTGCCTGCTATAGGCACTGGCATCTTTTGAGAAAAGAGTCCTATTTTTTCTCTTTTCTCTTTAGTCACTGTGGCTTCTGCAGTCTGACTTTGGACAGTTGAAAGAAACTGCTAACCTAAGGGAGAGGAATGCCCTAGGAGCACTGCCTTTCTCCCATACGTTTCAAAAATAATTTTCTACCAAAGACAAGTTATAAGGGAATCCAGCCACGATTAGTGTTGTCAACCTGCATTCTGCTCAAAAAAGATATTCTATACCAAAAAGCTAGAAACAATTAAAATCTTAATTATCATGATTAATTCTTTCTATTGAAAAGTATCGTATCGGTTTTTTTCAAAATACATGATCACATTTAATCTTCATAATCTCCTGTAAGTAGATGCTAAGACCTAATTTTACAGTCAAGAAAATGAAAACCTTGAGAGAAGTTGATTAACATGCCTGAGAGAACACAGCTGGTAAGTGGGGGTGATGGAATGTAAACCAAAATAAAGTACATGTATAAAAACATAATATGTATAACAACTAAAATGTATACAAAGCAAGGTATCACAATGACAAAAAGAGAACTTAACAATTATGCATAGAAATCAGCCTAAATATTGCATTCATGCAAGTCTATAATGAGAGCTATACATTTCCTGGGCTATGAGAAGACCTAATACAATGATCCCCAACCTTTTTAGCAATCAGGGATCAGTTTCATGGAAGGAAATTTTTTCATGGAGTAGGGTGGCATTGGGCGGGGGGCGTGGGAATGGTTGGGGGATGATCCAAGTGTATGCAGTTTATTTCTAATAGTATTACATTGTAATATATAATGAAATAATTATACCAGTCATCATTAAAACAAAGAGACATGGATGAAAGTGATAAATGAAATAATGCCCAGACTAAAATAAGTGTCATATTCTGACTTAAAGCCTGTCACCAGATACAGCTGCTCAATTGAAGTACGTCAACTCACTTGCCATTCACTGACAGGGTTTTGACATGAGTCTGAAAGCAACTGATTCATTATGGTCTCGGTGCAGTCAAACCTCACTGCTAATGTTAATCTGTATTTGCAGCCGCTCCGCAGCACTGGCATCACTGCCTCAGCTCCATCTCAGATCGTCAAGTATTAAATTCTCATGAGTGTGAAACCTTAATCTCTGGCCTGCCTGTGCAGTTCACAATAGGGTTCATGCTCCTATGAGAATTTAATGCTCCCACTGAGCTGACAGGAGGCAGAGCTCAGGTGGTAATTAAGGCAATGGGGAGTGGCTGTAAATAGAGTTGAAGCTTTGCTCATTTGCCCACTGCTCACCTTCTGCTGTGTGGCCTGGTTCCTAACAGGCTATGGACTGGCTGGGGATCCCTGATCTAACAGGCATCAGACTTCTTTAAAAAAGAGGAGCAAAAAGACAATGTTCAATTTTCTCCTGTCAACTTATTAAGAATTAAGTTTATCATATTCAATATCGCTCTCTCTTAATAAATATTAGAATATTATATTTCACAATTATGGAATCCTGATCTTTTCGATTGTGTTTGTTTCTTGAATTCCTGCTGTGCAGCATTCATTACTCTACATCCTGGAGATGCAACAGTGAATAGGAAAGGCAGCATCCCTTCTGTCATGGAGTGTATATTCTAGTACAGGAAACATAAAGATATGAAATCATTACAAATCGGGATTAGTGATATAGCAGTTGCAAAGGGCTTGGATAGAGAATGAAAGGATGGCCATGTCAGGAAAGATATCTCAGAGCAAGTTTAATGAACTTCATACGGTCTTGTCTTTCCAGCCTGCATCTCAGAGCTTTGCCAACAGTTCATTTCAGTGATGAGAATTTTTTGGTCAGACTATCGGCCAACAGGCCTATTCCTTTTACCATAGAAAAAGGATTATGGTTCCTTTCCCCTAAACTGATTAGTTTTGGGATGCACAGAACCTAAGCAAGTCCATTCAAAGAAGAAGCTTAATTTTAACAGGGAAAAATCTTCTGTCTTGGTAGAGTTACTTAGCTTTGTAAGAAGTGGGCTGTCATCACATCATCACAACTGCAACTTAGAGGACATTTGTTTAAGAAATGAGAAAGAGAGACAGAGAGAGAGAGAGGGAGAGAGAGAGAGAATGGAGAAAGAGATGGTGCCCTCAACACTAAATACAAGTATGATAACAGCCAGAATCTACCCATGCACATTTCATTTTGGAGCCAATAAATTGACCTTAAATTTTTTAAGTTAGTTAAGCCGCACTTGGTTCCAGTACCATTACGCTGAAAGAGTGAAGAGTCACAAATTATTCACAGGTGAGATACAAGCTTTGGCATGAATGTTGTGAAGGAAACAGTCATATGAAGAACACAGACAAAGAGCATTCCTGGCAAGGAAAATGGTATATGAAAATTTCCCGATGTAGAAATTTTATATCTTCTAGAAACTAACAGCTAAGGGCACTTGAAAAAGCAGTTGGAAAAAAAATTCTAATCTCCTACTTTCTTCCCCAAACAGGAAATTAAAAACTCCCAGGTGAAAGATGTCCTCCCTGTACAAAGAGGAAAAAAAAAAATTGTTGACCAGGAGTTATAGCTGAGAGACAGAGCTTGTTAAAATAATCATCTTCCTCTAATCTCCCCACAAAATGTAGTTATTTTTCCAGAATTGCTTCTCTTTGTCCCATCTGATACAAAAACATTCAGGTTTTGCCACTCATTGGGTCTCCATTTCCTTTTGAGGGCTTTGAGGGTTTCCATGCCATGTAACACTTAGGTGAAATTCATATACTTTTGTCCTGTGAATCTGTTGTATGTCAATTTAACTCACAGTTCTAACTGGGACCCTAAGGGAATAGTGGTAAACTCTTGTCTCCCTTACACCAATATACAACATAAAGAAAATCTTTTTAATAAGGGAAGAAGAAAAGACCCATCCCTTCCTCCCTCAAGAAATTATAGACGTTTAAGGAAGGCTGAGAAATAGGGACAGGCACATAGTGAAAAATATGGGTCCCCTTTGGGTGAATTCCCAAAGTGGGTGTGGAGGTTAAAAGGAAAGTTGAGAGGAGAGGGCTTTTTGTGTCCCACTCCCCATGTAGAATTCTGAGCAGTTCTTATTATCTATTACGTAGGGTGACCTAACACTAGCACAGGGCTTCTGCAGCAGAATAAAACTGAAGCCATGGTTTGGAGAAACCAAGAAGAAGCGGGGGGGAAAAGGAAATGGGCATCCTCTGTGATCCTCAACCTTCATATGGTACAAAGAGGTTCAGAGTACTTAGGTGGAAAACAGAAAAGTTGAGAGCTAGGAGGCAGTAGTGGACAGAGGTGAGCTGTGAAGTGACCCTTCAAGACAGTCTAGGGGGTCTAGTCTAGATGCCACACTAAGGAATGCAGGTATCATGAAATTGGTGGGAAGCCATTGAACTGTTTTTCAGCGGAATAACATAGTTGGATTTTGATCTGGCTCTCCAAATTCTCCAAGCTTTAGTTTGCCAATCCACCAGCCACACCCTTATTTAATCATTCTGAATATAAGATATATGACAAAATCTGGATTTGCCATACACTTCGTATCATCTTGCATTTGCATGCTTTCCGTTTTGTGAAAACTCACTTCCCTTCTCGACAGACCAATGTATCCTAATTCTTTAAACTCAGTTCAGGTGCCACCTTCTCCTAGCTGTCTGCCAAGGCACATTCATTCCCAATCACTGAATCCTTTACTTGGGGATTAACTTTCTCTCATCTGGGTTCCTCACCTCCCCGCAAGTGTTCTCACCATTGTCTGCTAGCATTATGATAATGCACTGTAATTGCAGGTTTTCTTGTGTGTCTGCACTGGTCTGATCTTTCTGAAGGCAGTTCGCTTTGATCTCTGTGCCACTGGCATTTATCTCTAGTGTCTACCATCCATCTCATTAGCATCGTCTCTTTATATCATTACCTCTATATGACTAGCATCCTATATAAAGCCTGGTGCACAGGTAACATTTAGGGGTTCCCTGAAGGAAGCATAACAGAAGGTACAGCTGTAGGCAGGCAGGCGCACCCAAGCGAAACTGCCAAAAGAACCACAGGACAGTTTTTCTTGAAAGGTGAAAAGTCGGTCTTAAAATTAAAAGTTTGTAGCCGGGCTCAGTGGCTCAGCCTGTAATCCCGTGCTTTGGGAGGCTGAGGTGAGTGGATTGCCTGAGCCCGCGGGTTCGAGACCTGCCTGGGCAGCTTGATGAGACCTCATCTCTACAATAAATCAAAAAATTAGCCAGGTGTGGTAGCACGCACCTGTAGTTCCAGCTACTCAGAAGGCTGAGGCGGAAGGATCGCCAGAGCCCAGCAGGTCGAGGCTGCGGTGGCCGGGAGCGGCCACTGCACTCCAGTCTGGGCGACAGTGAGACTCCAACTCAAAAAAATAAAAAAAAATAAAAAAATAAAAGTTTGTGAATGTCAATTTTTTGTTTAATAGTGCTATAGATAATTCATAGCTAAGTTTAAAGCTGCATAAATGTCCAAATACAAGTTAGTATCTCTTTAAAAATGATTACTTACAATTGTCTTGAGCATAATAGCAGGTATCTATTTTATGGATTAATTTTAAAAATTTCATTTCTTCTCATTGCAAAGGCTAAGCAGTTTTATCCCTTTCCACTGTGGAGAACATGGTTTGGTGCCTTGAATCTCTCTTCTGTGGTTTGATTTAACAGAAATCCTTCTGATTAGAAGGGGTTTTTGGCATAAGTTTAGAGGGGTTTCTGCTTCATATGGCTTCTCTTTCCCGGAATTTTGTGCTTTGTTTTCTCCAAGCAGAATAAAATATCAAGGACATAACTGAATATCCAAAATATTCAGATTACCCTCACCTTTTTTGCTAATCAGTCAACTCTTTATCAGCCATATCTATCTCCTTATCACAGATGTTAAATATTAGTTTTGAACCTTTCTTAGTCTTCGCAACTTTTGTAGCTTCTCCTAAGGCAAAGGCTCTAAAATTTGCTTCAGGGTCTGAAGAAATTCATAGACATAGACCCTTAGATAAGATATTTATATATGATTTTGAGAGATTATTAACAGAATTTATCTTTAGAGATGCTTTGTCTTTTTTTATAAGAATGTAAATAGATTTTTGGAATAAAAATTCTTCTAATTGATATTTATGCCAAGTGTCAGAAAGTATATACACTGTTATTATTTACAACTCTGTATCAATACTATTTTCTGAGATTTTCATTGTATTTTTTTAAGGATACAATTCAAGTCTCAAAATATTTTTGTGAATTGACATCATTTAAAGATAACTGGGGCCAGGCTCGGTGGTTCAGCCTGTAATCCTACTCTTTGGGAGGCTGAGGTGAGTGGATTGCCTGAGCCTGCGGGTTTGAGACCCGCCTGGGCAACTTGGTGAGACCTCATCTCTACAATAAATCAAAAAAATCAGCCGGGCATGGTAGCGTGTGCCTGTAATTCTGGCTTGACGTGGAAGGATCGCCGGAGCCCAGCAGGTCGAGGCTGCAGTGGCCGGGAGCGGCCACTGCACTCCAGTCTGGGCGACAGAGTGAGACTCCAACTCAAAAAAAAAAAAGATAACTGGAGGATTTGGGAATATTTACACGTGTATAAGATTCTGAAAAGCACAATTTATTGTGTGTGGGTGGGTGGGTGTGTGTGTGTTAGTAGTTAAAGAAAAGCAGCGATCATTTTTCTTTTAGTCAAAACTAGAGAATGGTTTTGCTTTATTAGGAAAGGTGACAGAATTAGCCAACCTAAAATATGCTACTTTGCATAACGATTATTTTAAACTAACAGCACATAAAAAATAGCAGTTGAATGAAGGGCAGTTTGACTTTCTCTTCTCTTCCTGAACGCGTGAGATAAAACTCTCATGTGAAAGATTCCCTCTCTATAACAGGAGGAAAGGAACATTCTCATCACCAGAGACGGGGAGTCAAGGCTGAGAGAACTCTGTGACATTATTAAAGTAGCTCTTATCTTCCCTTATCCGCCCCCCCGCCCCGCATATATTTTAGTTACTTTTCCAAAATTGCCTCTCTTTGTTCAACTTAGTATACAAGCATTCTGCTCTAATTGTTTCTCTGAGTCTCCATTACCCTATGGAGCTTCCGTGTACATGTGAAAACCTATGTGCCCCTTTGCTCCTGTTAATCTAGCCAGGATAATCTAGCTGGAGACTCCAAGGGGGCAGAAGTAGAGTTTTGCCTCTCCTACAACTGTAATCTAAAAAGCACAGATCTAATTGTATTCTCTATAGAGACTTGATGATTCTCTGGAGGCAACAGAATAATGGCCTAACTTCTGAACATGATTTCAGGACTCTCCGTGACTAGTCTCAAATTATACTTCCCTTGACTCCATCTCCACAGCCACCCTGAAAACAGCCATTCCAGGAAACTTGACACTCTATCAAAATATCCTACAAAACTGTGCTCATGTTTTTTTTCCTCCACATAGGATAGGATTCGCCTACCAAGATTTTTTGAAATATTAGTCATCTTTTGAAGTCCAGTTTAAATATTGCCTGTCTTTCTTTGTTAATCTGAGTTAAAATTAGTCTTTTTTCACGTTCTGTTTGTACTTATATTTGTTTCCTCAGACCGATACAAGTTCCTCTGCAAGTGGATTGGTAGAGATATGGTGAGTGTAGATCAGATTTTAAAGTTTCATGAAGGCCCCAATCAGGTGTCCAAGTATTTGGCTCCTGCCTAAAACTTGATATGACGAAAATGTATTTATTTGTGGTTTATAAAGCTGCATATATGTCAAGTATAAACACTTTTGAAGTAAACATGTTCTATGAAATAAAACTCAAAAATAAAACATATCTGAAAGAGCTTTATGTAACAGACAGTGAAAACAAATTACATCATTACTCAAAGTCTTAAAGAAAAAATAAGTAGACCAAAAGTAGAAAATTAGTAGAGTTTTTAGTAAGTGGTTATGTAAAGTATCATAAGCAACAGTTTACAAACTATTGTGTTTACTTCACACATCACATTGCCTCAAAACTTGATTTAGCCCTTATCATTCTTATCAGCACGCTGTTTTCCTCCTCTTCTTTAATAACTTTCAGTGAGCTACTAAAAGTGTGAAAAATTTTTTGGTCTTAAATGGAAACACTAGGAATTGACTAGTACACATTCCCATGGGATTGCAAGAGAAGGGAAAGAACTATAATTCTCTAGACTGTCAAATTCCTCTTTCTGGCTATTCCTAGAGTCCCAAAAGTCTGCTGCCCCCAGGTCTTCAGACTCAGACAGTAAGACCAGGGCTTGTTTCCATGTTTGAAAAGTCACACTGATAAGAAAGTTTATTAAAGTAATTGAGTTTCATATGCTCACCATTTGGGTGATGGTCTTAATAGAAACTCAAACTTCACCATCACGCAATATGCCCATGTAACAAAGCTGTACAAGTAGCCCTGTAGTCTAAGATTACAAAAAATAATCTAAATTTCTGTAGCACCTGATTATATTCTTTAAAATATGTTTATACCCAATATAATAGAGCAAGAAAAATAGAATGGGGGAAGAACAGGAGAGAAATATTTCAAAGGACAGATACAAATAGGAAAATATTTTGAGTAATCAAATTGGAGAACCTACTTAATTCCTAACCATATTAACATTGATCGGTGATGCCTGTTACATATATCAAAGTAACTAAGAGATTGTTTCTATTGTATCCTAATGTTCATATGATAATTCTTCTAATTCTTACTTATTTTAGTTATAGAGGATGCTTAATAACAGAGTATGCACTTAATAACTGAACTGTAGCTTCATAACAAAGCTACTATGTGCACTTAATAACTTAATAACAGAGGTCATTCCCTTTCCTACTTATTCTAGCTCTTTGGGAAGACAAAGTTTCCTTAGGAGAGTCAAAAGCTCAGAAGATGGTTATATTAATGTATTTTAAATGTATTTTTTAAAGTGTGGGGGAAAGGGAAATAATGACACAAGAAAGAAAAGAAGGAGGGAAAGAGGGAAGAAGAGAGGAAGGATACAAGACTGAAAAAAAAATTTCTTGGCAGCGAAAATTATTTAAACTTTGCTTTTCCACATTGATCCTATTATTTCACTTTAAAGTTTAACAAAAAAATATAAAGCATAAGAAAGATGAAAAACATTACACGACAGACCCTGGAACTAAGCAGAAACTCTTTGTTAACAACAAAATGAGAAAAATGATATTTAAGTAAGAAACAAAAAAAGTACTTTGGCTGCGTGTCCAAATTCACACTGCCACTCCATAAGGCCCTATGGGTACCACAATAACAAGCACTGACAGACACCAAGCATCCATCATTAAACCCCATATTCCATTCCTCTGCCTTTAAGCACGATAAAGACAATACAATAATGGATTTGGAAGCTCTGAATTATTTAAAGGAAATATTTTCTAACAAACATAGAATTTTTTCTTAAGATTTTAAAATCTGATTGTGTCCAATTTTTTAAAATAATTAGCGATTTAAGGATTCACTCTTAATAGTTGGAGAGACAAATACCATTTTGTGAACCAAATGTTGAAAGACAAACGCAAATTTAAATAAATTAACATAAGGAGTAAAAACCAAAATGACCGTTTCACAAATGTGCAGAATGATGGTTAATTCTAAACTTGAAAAGGTTTCTCTCTATGGATTCTAAATTCTATCTGATCCGTAAAATTGAACCCTGACTAGCATTAAGTCAGAAGACTTCAAAGGTGTGAAATCCAGTACCTGATTTGAAAAAAAAATATTTATTTCATAATTAATCTTATGGACCGTATAGTAAACCGTGATACAATACATACTTAATTCATGGCTAGAGACCCTTTGGATGAGGACAACCTACTTCAAAGAATGGGCAAAATAGTTATACTAAGCATTCATGACTTCCCCAACACATCGTGCAGTTTAACCACAGACAGCTGGAAGACACAGAAGAGGAAGAGGAAAACGAAAAGTAAGCATGCACACACACACACACACACACACAAAAATCAGAAAGTTTCTTCTATGTTAGTATCTGATCTACTTAATACGAAAATAAGTAAAAACTATATTTGTCAGGAAACTGTAGACATTCTCACTTGTTTGTCTCTGAGTTGGGGATTTCCTTTTACATTCTGGCTGCACTGTTGATTCTTCCAAAAAATTTGTTCAGCAAAGAAATGTTTCTTTCCTAAACTATTGACTGGATATAAGTCAGGAGGGAGCATGGCAGGGTAGAAAGAGTACAGATTTAAGAATGGCACAGGTGTATATTTACATTCCTTATCACAAAATCTTTTTAAGTCTCATTTCCTTCATTTGTGAAATTGCAAAAGTACGAATTCCCCTGCATTTTTGTTGTAAAAGTTAAATATCATGTACATAAAGTTCCTGACACATAGCATACTTAATAATAAATTAGGTAAGATATAAATAATAGTTGTTATTATCTAAATCCTGCCACTTAAGTTCTATTAAGCTGACTTCTTCATCAAAACAAAACATACTCCAACATATATGCCTACGTACATATTATTTATATTCTTCTTGGGTCATGTTATCAGAAATTGTAAAATGTGTGTGTTTATGCTGACAAAACAAATCTAAGTTTGTTTCATTTAGAAAGTTCCTTGTTGGGTTTTGGAGACAAAATAGTCTCCTAAATATCTTGGAACTATAAAAAATGCCTGCATATCGTGAATACTACAGCAATTGGCTTTAAAATGAGAAATACTAACATAAATACTTAAAACCATGTACAGTGCATACTGTTAAATAATGTCATATGGTGGTCCTGATGATCACTAAATGGGAGAGAAAATATTTTTACAACTAATATTTTGGAGTTCTGCAAATCCATAACTAGAATTTAACTAGTCATGTCTGGACCATGTGACAGATCTACAACCATGGCAATTATGGACACAGTATAAGAGAGAGGCTAAACAGAAAAATTATCTTTCAATGGATCTTGTAGCTTACCTTAAATAGCAACAAAGCAAATTGTTTTCCACCAGTTACATAACAGGTGTCCAAGATTAAACAAAGATGGACACTTGTTAAATGCAGTAAAGATGAATTTTATGTAGTGAAAAGTACTACAGCGGCGAAAAGAATCCAGTGTAGACTGGGCTTAACTACAACTTGGGCAGAGGTGACTGGGTATTTTAAAGGGAGAGTGAGGGAGTGGGGAGGGTAAGAGGGTGGGGGCTGCCACAGTCAGAAAAGTGAAAAGTTACACAAAGCCAGTTAGAGGTCATGCCCTCAGGCCATCTGTGTCTGGAACTGGTGCCTAATCAAAGTCAGACTCCTAACCTCCCACAGAGACTGGAGACAAGGGCTCTATCCTTCCTGATGATTACATTTCAAAGGAATGGGCTTCAGGTCCTAGGGAAAGACACTCCTGGGCTACAAGAGATGCATATATGTCTCAAAGGGACAGAGAAGCATTTATAATGTTAAGGTATTTTTTAAAAATACCTGCTCTAAGACAGGGAGGTCAAAGGCCTATGATTAGGTGTTAGCTGGAACAAATGGTAAATTTTTTTGACATCCTTGAGTTTTTCCAGCGAGGAACTCAAGGGAGACTGGTTTATCTCACCATGATGGAGTTTGATCAGAGAGAATCTTTGTCACAGGTCTTCTTTTTCTTTTCTTTCTTTTTTTTTTTTTTTTTTTTTTGAGAATAGACATGTGATTTTAATTCATTTGGATACAGGAAAAATAGACAATATTTATTGGGTACACCAGACACTATTCTAAGTATTTTACATGTGTAAACTTATATAATGATCCCCATACAATGTTTTAGGTGTTTGTATCAGCCCCATTGTATAGGTGAAAAAACTGAGGCACAGAGACTAATGTATTCTAATGTAAATCCAGATGTTTACTGTACTTCTGGGAAGAAAATATAGATCAGTGTTTACTTTGGCACTTTTGCCATTTTCCTAGCTATTTGTCTTGCTGTAGCATTTGAAGAAGCATAATATTATGACTCAGAAACTTGGGTTCCATCTTGGAACCTCAGTTTACTCAACTGAGAAATTAGGATAAAGAGCCTCTTCATCTGTACTTCCTGGGATTTCTATGAATATCAAATAACCTTGGTTCACTTGACAGAATGAGAAACAAAGGACAGGAAGGGGTAAAGAAGAATTAAGATGACCTCTACACACAATGCAGCAACTCACAATTCACAGGACCAGAGGAGAATGGAGAGAGGGTAGGGAGTAATTAAGCAAGAGGGGAAAAAAAGAGAAGCAGGAAAAAGTCCAGTAACTGTCACGGTTCTTCTAACTATGACATGATAACTCTGAGAACAGAGTCAACTAGATCGAGATCCAGTTTCAAATCATATATTCACTAACATGCTATACTCCATGCCCTCTGTTCCCTCCCTTTATCTTAGCAAATACAGGCCATAATTTATAAAAAGAAACAGGTGAGAAAGAATTAGCCATAACCATAACAACAAAAAGACAATCTGGCCATTCCTATACAAAAGAAACAAACTGATTAATCAGCTCTTGGTTTTGAACAAATTCTTGTTCTGTGTAAATTTATTCTGCCACTGTGGAACAGAATAATCCCTACGTTGCATAGCCTGATAGCCACAAAGGAGAATGAGTTTCTCTTAAGCTTTGAAGGCGTGACAAGATTTCAAAAATAGAGAAGAGATATGATGACCATCAAAGTGAGAGGAGTCATCACTAAGTGAGAAGAAATTGCAAAATAGCCCAAATCTCACAGATCAGTAGAGATATTCTCTTCATTCATAAGTTAATTTACTATTAAAACATGACTTTAACTATATTTGGCAGCTAAATAAAATCAGATTCATAGCAGAGATATTTTAAAGTAGTTTAGAAACACTACTGTTAAGTTAGAAAGATTCATAGCAATTATCAACTCTAACATCTGACTTTTACAAAAAGTAAAGATAATTAAATTTGTGGTATTTGCTAGACCACAGTGGCAGTGGTGGGCAAAGCCTGCCTGCATTACAGCCTGAGTCTCCTCACTTTGTTGGTACCATGGTGCCACATGACTCTTTATTAAGATATTTTACTCTAGATCCAGAGAAGAGTAATGTAGATGGAAATATTGAGAGGACACTGAAAAGTACCAGCTTGGGGAAATTGTTGAAGCTATGCACTGTCATGGAGACACTAAAACCTGCAGAGCTGGCTCAGCCTGTAATCCCGCGCCTTTGGGAGGCTGAGGTGAGTGGATTGCCTGAGCCCGCGGGTTCGAGACCCGCCTGGGCAACTTGGCGAGCCCTCATCTTTACAATAAATCAAAAATTAGCCGGGCGTAGTAGCACGCGCCTGTAGTTCCAGCTACTTGGAAGGCTGAGGCGGAAGGATCGCCGGAGCCCAGCAGGTTGAGGCTGCAGTGGCCCGGAGCGGCCACTGCACTCCAGTCTGGGCGACAGAGTGAGACTCCAACTCAAAACAAAAACAAAAAACCTGCAGAGCAAGTTAGAGGAGGATAGCTCATTGTCCACTGGGAATGTCTGATTTGTTTCAGAAAGTGAATATGCCTGTTTTTATGTAGGACGTAAGAGTAAGAGTCTGGAGCTTGAGAGACATTGAAATTGAAGATGCAAATTGAAGAACAATAGTAAATAGTCTATAAAGTCTCAATATTGGAAGAGATTCCTCAAAATCCACATCTCTTTTTTCATTAAAACAACATTGCAGATAAAATATTAATTTTAATAGATGTACAATTGTGGGTTGGGACATATCATCAAATTCATTTCAGAAATATCAACAAGAAGGCCTTTAATAACAAAGATTAAATTTTTAGTAGTTACTAAAAACCATCAGTAGGGTAAGTGATTTCAGAGCAGCATTCAGAAAAAAGTCCTATATTAGAGATCCCATAAATATGTGTCTTCCTTGATCAGGAACTGTCCTCACTTTCTGGCACATTTCTATTTTGGTTTTATATTTTCTAAACTACATATTCAACAAATGCAAGTTAAGAATCCAACTCAATAAGCATTCATTGAACTCCTAGTGTTTGCCAAGTATCGGAGACACAAAAATGAAAAAAAGTTAACTCCTGTATATAAGCCTTCTTTATTTATCAACTAATTTTATTGAGAGCACACTGGTTTGCAGACATTGTCCTGGCACTGATGTAATATTATTAATCAAGAGAAACTCCAGTCTCAAGTACTTAAATTCTGGCAGACTTTTAGTCTCAGTTGTTTAATGCATGTTGAATCACACAGGAAGATGAGTGTTCTTATGTAATAGATAGTTAGGTAACATGCGTCTACCTTAAAGAGCACTTGAACACGTGTGCCCTCCAAATACAGAAAGGAGGCTATCGTTTAGTCAGTATTATATAATGCTGACAAATTCTTAGTAAATATTCATGTACTTCCAGAACATATGAGAACTTTTTTGGTTTGCCTTTGGAAATAAGGTGTTGCAATTCTAATATATATCTACAATAGCTCACATTTACAGCCTAGATCTGTATCTTTCCTTTAAAATATAAATGGCTTTCAAATTTAGTAGTAGCACAATTTTCTAGGTCCTCTTAATTTATTTTATGTAAAATCATGTCAACTCTATCTATATGCTACCTCCTCTTTTAGTCCTTGAATTCTGCTTCCAGAATCAGGGTCTTTTCTGGCCATTGATGTAATCCTTTGACCAGAACTTCAGGGGAAAATAATGACATCACTGTTAGAAAATATTTGGCATTTAGTACAAAATTGTAATGACATATACTATTCTCCTCTTTCCTTAAAGTCCAACATGATCAAACCTAATTATCTTCTTAGAAAATATAATGTAACATGTATTGTATATTATTAACTTGAGACAAAAGTCAAAGAAAAATTCAGGAATAAGTTGTGCAGAGAGTACTTAAATGATTAAATACTAAGGGCAGTATTAAAATATGCTGAATAGCAAATCAACAGACTCTACAACAAATTATCAACAAACTATGCAACAAATTATCATTCTGAGGAATTACCGTCTATTAGGTCCACGACTTCTTTTTTTGTAGGGGAAGATTTTCACAAGTGAAGGCATCTCAGGTTTTTAGTTTCTAATTGTTCATAACTGTTTGGATTTATTTATTATTTTCTGCTCTTGTTTGTGGCATTGGGGAGATTTATAAGATTCCTGCTTCAGTGGCATTACCTTAGTTCAGAACAGCAAAGTCTAGATTCTTTAATGGGTTATTTCTGTGGTGGAAGAGAAGGTACTATTTGCTTCCCCATATTTTGTCTTTTGTCTTGCAGTATTCCAAAATTTCTCCCTCTGCTACTTTTTCCTTGACTACTTAATGGTCAAATGCCACTGCTTCCTTTCTGTTTTTATTTATTTCTTCTCCTCAAAGCTATTGGCTTCAAAGGTTGCCACTTCACGTCATACATGTTGTTAAGTCATTTCCCTGCTAACCACGCCCTGGTCCCCACCCCTGCCTCCGTGACTTACTCTTTGAAGTGGCTCTTAGTGCTATCACTCTCTCTCCCTTGTCTCTCCCCCACAGTTTTTCATGGTTTTCTTTTTCTTGCCAAAAACACTTATAACAGGATAGGAGAGTAAGACTGCTCCCTGAAATTTAGCTTTTAAATTTTCAAGCTATTGACAAGCTTCTGCAAAGCAAAAGAAACCATCAAGAGAGCAGGAAGACAACCCACAGAATAGGAAAAAATATTTGCCCACTGTGTATCTGGCAAAGGCCTAATATCTAGGATCTACAAGGAACTCCCAAAAGCGCTGAAAGGAAAGAACAAACAGCCCCATTAAAAAGTGGACAAAAAACATGAATAGACGCTTCTCAAAAGAAGATATATGGGCAATCAACAGACACATGAAAAAGTGCTCAGCCTCTCTCATCATCAGAGAAATGCAAATCAAAACCACACTGAGATACCACCTAACCCCTGTAAGAATGGCCATCATTAATAAAGCAAACAACAACAGATGCTGGTGAGGATGTGGAGAAAAAGGAACACTTCTACACTGCTG
>CAUYQG010227915.1:0-16043 GCA_963574415.1 Tarsius wallacei | reverse complement strand
ACGCCCGGCTAATTTTTTGATTTATTGTAGAGATGAGGTCTCGCTTGCCCAGGCGGGTCTCGAACCCGCGGGCTCAGGCAATCCACTCACCTCAGCCTCCCAAAGGCGCGGGATTACAGGCTGAGCCACCAAGCCCGGCTGTCCAGTAGTCTTAATATGGATGGAATAATCAGTGAAATATCACCATGACACATAATTCTTCTTTTAGATTTTAGTATCAAACTATACTGTAAAGCTTCTTAGTGCAGAAACTGGGTTCTATAGTTCTATGTTGTGTCATTCAAAATGCTAAGGTTCTGACTCATAATAAAGCTCAATAATTGGTAGATAATTACTCTTTCTGTCTCTTTAGTTTTTAGTCGCAGTGGGTTATTTTTCTATGATTTTATTATCTAGAAGTAATAAAATTCCATTGAAAATTCTGATAATTGGGAATGTTATTTTTAGAACTTAGTAATGATTTTGTTTCATAATTGGTGTAGCAGGTATGATATTTAACTCTCCATTTACAGAATTAAAAACAGTGGAAAACAGTTATATTGATTTTAAACAAAAAAATTTAAATGATTTTAGTTTAGTGTTAGTTGAAAAATTATAATTGTATATATTTATAGGGTATGATGTGATATTATGTACATATATAGAGAAAATTTGACATCTCCCAGCAGGTGATTATATTTCTTATTATGCAAGACAGGTTTATATTCAATATGTTGGCATACATTGTAGAAGTATTTAGCAAAAAGTGACTAGTGTTTGAGTCAATTTTTTCTTTTAAACAAGGTTTTACTCTGTCACTCAAGCTTGGAGTGCAGTGGCATGATCATGGCTCACTGCAGCCTCAAACTCCTGGCCTCAAGTGATCCTCTTACCTCAGTCTCCCAAAGTGCTGAGATTACAGGTGTGACACACAGCTCCTGGCCTGAGTTAATTTTCATGAATATAGTTTGATTATATTAGTGAAAGAAAGGAAATTAGACCTGACAGAGAGAATTTCTAGGTTTATTTGACTGGGCTTTTTTTTGTTGTTGTTGTTGAGTTTCAATCTCACTCTCGTCACCCAGGCTGGAGTGCAGTGGCAACCTCACGGCAACCGCAGCCTTGACCTACTGGGTTTAGGCAATTCTTCTGCCTCATCCTTCCAAGTAGCTGGAACTACAGGTGCAAACCACCACGCCCTACTAGTTTTTGTGATTTATTGTAGAGATGAGGTCTCACCAAGTTGCCCAGGCTGGTCTGAAGCCCCTGGGCTCAGGCAATCCTCTCACCTCGGCCTCCCAAAGTGCTGGGATTATAGGCTGAGCCACTGCACCCGGTCCACAATTTTTACAATTAGCAATAGGCACTGGAACCATCTTTTGGCAACTGGTATATCATTTCAAAGCCAATAAATATGTTTATATTTTCTCTTATATAGTTTTCCTCTTTTTTTTTTTTTTTTGCTACTGATTAATGGAGGTTATATTAATCTTTATTTTTTGGTTAATTGTTCATTTGGTAGCTACCCTGGAAGTAATCATGGATTTCCACATTCTTTGTTAAAGTTTAAATAGTTTTCCCTTTTATTTTTTCCAAGAAAAATATTATATATTTTATGATTTAAGAATGATTGTCTATATTCTGCTAATGTTGAAATCTACATGTTACGATTTAAAGACTCGTTGTTACCCATCCATTCTTAACCTAATTTTTGTGAAATTAGTTTCAAAATCAGAAAATTAAAATTTATCATATTAACTAACAAATAAAATTTCTTCAGTGAGTCACTGATTAAGAGCCATTTTGATGATGACATGCCTTGTACAAGGTTTGCCAGCTTGTAATACAGCCCAAATCAGACTACATTAAAGCAGGAATCAAAACTTGAAATCATTTTTTTAAACCAAGACAGCGATGCTAGTAAAAAGGGATGAGATTTATTTTTTTTATCAAGTGTTAAGAGGTTTCTATGCCTACAAAGAATTTATAGGTGTCATGTGATAGTATATATAAGTAGCACAGAGTATGAATTATATCATTTTGTTCATGACTCTGTATAGTTAGAACAACAATAATAGTGACAAAAAAGACCTGAGAGAATGAAGTTCTGATGTTTCTGCCCTTTGCAAATGTGTCAATTCATTTTAATGCACATATAAACATAAAATCGCCTGAATTTATAATCTTTATCCTCTGTTGAGCTCCATTTATGCTTTTCCAGCTAGTAGTCTAGAGCTTAAAAGTCTAGCAGTTTCTTCAATTCAGTATGCTTAAATCCAAACTTCTCACCTTTATCCTTGGAATATATTTTCAAGCAAGTTTGACGTCTGTACACCCCTCTCCTATTAATGGTGTGTTTATTTTTCTAGTTAACTTGGCTTGAAACCTTGGAATAATCACTGATTTCTTACCCCTAAACCAAGTTGTAATGATTATTTCTAAAAAATATACTTCCTATATTTCTTCCTTCCCATTCCTATAGTCATTACTCCAATTCAGGTTCTTAACATTTCTGCTAGCCATTGCAATGGTTCTTAACTAGACTAATTTCTGCTGGAGATGGTATTCTCTTGCTTCTGGTGCATCCTAAATGTGGCTGATATAAATTACTTTTCCTTAAATGCAATTTTAAATATATCACTCTCCTGCAATAAACACACAAATATGGTCTTCCCCATAGTATAAAATCCATAATTCCTTAGCTTGGCATTCAAAGTTCTGAACATCTTGACTTCTGTCTCTTTCTCATCTTTCTTTATCCCCCTACAAAAACATTCTCTCTTAAACACCCTTGCCTACTTACTATGCCCAAACATATCTTGCACGTTTGTCTGTGCCTTTGTTTATGTTCTTCTACTTGTCTAGAATATATTCTGGTAATTAGTTCAAATCCAAATTAAAAATATTCTCTGTGATGTTTACTCCAATTCTCAGTAACTCAATTCTTTTGAATAGAAAGTATATGCAATATTATTTAAGAAATCTATTTAACAATTATATACACTTTTCTAACCTTTTATATTGTTAATGTAATCTCATATATACCTCTCTTATATAGCACATATCATAATATTGACTATTTAATTGGTACGACTAATACTGATTGTTTCATTGAATAAAAACCACGATTCCCGGAGTAAATGCCTTTGGAGTTCTTAGTGATGAGGGTCTTATCTGATTATATTATTAAGGCATTAAAGCAAATTACATGTGATGATGGTTTTAGACAGAATAATATAAGAATGCATAGCCACAAAAATGCCAAGTTATTCTTACATAAGAAATGATGAACTGATATGCATACCAGACACTTTACAAAGCAGAATGAATAGTGTATTTGAAAAGCATAGCGATTGCTATATGTCAATAAAGACATTTATCATATTTGAGAATATTCAGTTGTATATACAGAGGGTGCCAAAATGTGTACATATTTTAAGAAAGAAAAAAAACAGAATTAAAATTATAATAATATATACCGAAAACAAAAGATGAATACAAGTCATGGTGCTCAAAGTGGTTACTATCAGTGTTCAAAGTGGTTACCATCAGTGTCCACATACTTCTGATTACAATCAACTAAGAGTAATACATAGATAATATCTCTTAAAATGTGTGTATGTTTTTTGGCATCCCTGGTATTTTTATCCCTTTTCTTTTTATGTTAAATTTGGGAGAAAAAAGCCTGTATAGTAAAGAGTTATTTCCAGTGGGGCTTTCCATAAAGCCAAGGGGAAAAACAAAGAGTAATTTGACAGACAGACACACACACACACACACACACACACACACACACACACACACAAAGTCTGGAAGAAGTTGGAAAACCTCCTTCAATGCTTTTCTTTAGGATGATCTGAAGATTCTTCTTCTAGAAGAATTTAAGAAGTGAATGGATTACTATTAACAATTGTAATCATGTGTTTAGAACTTACTATGTGTAAGGTGTTGTTCTGGTGTTTTACATATATTTACTCATAAAATCTTATAACTGCCACATGAAGCAGCTGTTATTACTATCATCCTCATTTTATAGTTGAGGGAACTGAGACACATAGGGTTAATGAATTTGCCCAAAGTCACACAGTAATGGAACCAGGATTCAAATCCAGACAGTTGGTTTTCAGAACCCATGTTTTCATTCTTCCTTCCCCTCCTCCTCTTCTCCCTTTCTCTGTTCCCCTCCACTCCTCTCCTTTCTCTTCCCAGGTGACTGTCCAAGTTATGGCCTAAATGATTTTTATAACAGTCATCTCTAGAGTCCCTCTGAGTGTTCTCCAAAGATCATGATGTAGCTTTTGGAAATTGATATGAAGTTGATATGTTAAGTGGGTGATTAGCTTGACTGGCCTTAGACAAAGTTGTAGTGAGACTTTGTAACTTCTTTTCTATTCATGATAAGGACTGTGTAAGACAATAAATATTATGCATATAATGAGTATGTGGCAGATAGCATTGCAAAAGTAAACATGAATGTTGGTCCAATTTTGCTTTTCCACATAGGGCATAGTTATCTGTGAGAAACTTTTAAAACTCAAGAAAAAGATTGTTTTTTAATAGCATTTTGTGAAAACACATTGCAATGGACACTAACATCTCTCCCATTTCCCAGTGTTACATTCTCTTCCTGAGAATGTGGTTCTCTATGATTCTCAGCTCTTGTGATAGTTTGGGCTATTGTCTCTTCAAATCTCGTGTTGAAATATGATCTCCAATGTTGCAGGTGGGGTCTATAGGGAGGTGTTTGGGTCATGAGGGTGAATCCCTCAGGAATAAGCTTGGCACCTTTTCTCATGGGAGTTCTTGTTCTATTAGTTCACACAAGAGCTGGTTGTTTAAAAGAGCCTGGCACCTCCCTTCTCTCTCTTGCTTCTCTCTCTTGCTTCCACTCTCGACATGTGACATGTCTGCTCTCCCTTTGCTTTTCACCATGTGTGTAAGCTTCCAGAGGTCTTATCAGAAGCTAAGCGAATGCTGGCACCATGCAGAACCATGAGCCAAAATAAACCTCTTTTTTTGTATAAATTACCCAGCCTCAGATATTCTTTTATAGCAAAGCAAAATGAATTAATACAGCAAGATCCTTTCAAAAACCTGCTCAAGGAAGTCATAGTCTTGGTCATGTTTTCCATCATTAATTTTCCTCTTAAAAGGTCCACTAATGTATAGAACATGCTAAATTCTTTATAGAACATACCAATCCCATTCATTACAATCAGATGAATTCTAGAATACATGTTACATTCATGATAGGTAAGTTACTATATTATAATATAGTTTAGATTTAGTTTTTAAAAATATTGCTCATTATTTTCCAAGTTCTCATTGTTTTTCATCCTGATTGACCAAGTCTTCCTGTAACCGGATCCCTTATGTCGGTGGCTTTCCTGATTAACTCATCTTTGCTTCTACCTCTCAGTTTAATGCTAGGGCTGTCTTGTTTTGTTTTTGTCTCTGAGAAAGCAGAGTTTTGTATTTCTGGACCTTAGATCATTTTTTTTTTTCTGGTTGAAACTATTCTCCTGACATTTCCTAGATTCTGTTTTTCAAGACCCAATTCAATTCTCTCCTCTGTCATGGCTACCATATTTAATCCCTTTCCAAATTCCTACAGTATTGGTTTTCTAATAGTACTTATTTTATGTATTACTCACTTGGTATATATTCAAGCTGACAATTAAAAATTATTGTCTATTTTACGGTAGGTCTCATGCTAAGTACTTGAAATACAAAGATAAACAAATTAACTATTCCAAGTTTCAAGGAGTTAATAATTTAATGGGGGAGATAGTATATTACAATGAACCATTATATAATTTTATAAGTATTACAATAGATGTCTGAAATGCTATGGGAATAGAGATAAATAATTGATTTGTATGAAAATAAAAGGGAGCTTTACAGAACACGTTAGGCGTACAGGAATGAACTGATCAAATATATTCTTTAAGAATCAGGTTTTGGGCACCATTTCTACCTGAAAGACATCTCTAAGCCTCCAGACTAGGTTCGGTTCCCTTTCCTCAGTGACGAGACATACCATTACTAAATTACTTATACTATTATATTGAAATGAATGTTGTAAATCTGTCACCCTACCATACTGCAAATATCTCAAAAAATAAAAAAGACTACTGTGTCTTACTTTCAAATTTCTCATACTTAACATAGTGTTTGGTGCATAGTAGATGCCCAATAAATACTTTTTGAACTGAACAACAAAACAAACCATGAGTGGTTTGAGAATTGCAAGTAGTTTTGTGCAGCAGATTGTGAGAGGCAGAGGAAAGGAAAATAATGTGGCTGGAGTTAAGGCTGGAAAAAACCTAGGACAAAGCTGTGAACAGCCTGATCAATAGGTCATGTATTGTTAGGTATTTTTTATATGCAAATTTTTTGTTAATGCATTGTTAGAGACAAGGCTTAAATCTAATAAGTCATAGTATTTACTTCAGCATTAGGTACAGTTCCTTGGACATAATAGATGTTCAGCAAATCAAAGGAGAGTTAAATCAGATGACAGCATCCACTTAGAGTACTTTGAAGACTATATTATATTTACTTGTCAATGATCATTGATTGATAGTAAGCAGTGACTACACATTTTCCTAGATAATAATAGGGAAAGCATTCTTTTGGCTCATTGCTTTCCCTTGAACAAAACCTATTTTCATTTGGGAATCATGGAACTATAAGCAAACTTAAAATATGGAAATAGTTACTTTTTGTACGTGGTAAATTTTAGACTTTCCACTCATAAAAAAAGTATCAAATGAGATAAAGACTAACTAACATCAGTTTTTAGAAAAAAGATAAGTTCTTAATATATGTCCTGTATCAAATATCGATTCAGTTGAATTGCTTAACTTTGACATTAACCATACAAGCTGCCTGGCTCACTATAGCTACAGCCCTGTAGTAAAATTGGTTTACATAAGCAACGTAAATTACTACGGTTTCCTTAAATATTGCAGAATTGGAGTATTGTAAGATAGAGTTTGATGTAATACTATTCTGACAACTGTTTAACAACTGGCTTTCTGAAAAAAAGAAACAAAGCTCTGATCTGTAGTATTTCTTGATTTCAGTGATGTAAATACTTCCATTATGGCCCCCTCCAATACCCATGCACAGTTACTGAAATGTGTGGTTAGAAAGAGATGCTGACAATCAGCTCATCTGAGTTCATAGGAGCCCACCCAGTACACTAGGAGTTTGATGATAACTACTATAGTTTTAAAAAATGTTAATGAACACTGACTCCTGCACTCAAAACTCTTCTAAATGCTTTAAATAGTTTATTTTATTTAATTTACCCAGCAACTTATGAGTTAGGTTCTACTTTATAATTTACATTTACAAGGATCTGTGTCTCAGGCTAAATAATTTGCTCACATTTACATATGTAGGAAAAAGTGGACTATAGACTCAAACTTAGTTTGATTTAACCCTCCCACCCAACTATATTCTTTCATGTTACTTTCCCATAAAAAATTAATTATGTTTGGCATAGTTTTTATGCCTAATATATTTTGTATTTAATGTAAATATGTGTAATTTATTAATTTTAAATAAAAAAGTTATATGAATTTGCCATGTTCAGCTAAATTCTTTCTGTGCAACCAATGCGAATGAAGTGACTAATCTCAGCAAAAACTGTGTAAAAGGAGAAATCAATCTAAATATTTTAAGTTATAAAGTTAAAAACAATACTTTGCCATTTCAAAATCTTGAAAAGATTCTTACAAAAGATTAATTGAAAAGAACTCACAATTATTTTAAAAAGTGGTCTTATTTAAATTGCATGAATTTCAATGCAATACAGTACAAACTCATATTGCAGTGACAAAAAGTCTTAATTGTTGCTGAAATGTATTAGAATATCAAATGTATGTTGTAAGTAGCTAAACATTTCACCTGGCTTTCCAATACTTAGGGCTTGGGAAATACAATATTTTTAGCTAGCTAAGCATGCCGAAAATGAAATAGCACATGAATGAGGTGAGATTCAGAAATGAAAAAAAAAATCAGCAGATAGAACTGTAGGTGTCTAAGAATACAAGATGGTTGTAAACTTTGGAATCACTGCAGAAGACTTTAAGTAATACCTGCCACCACACTTTAGACAAATGAATCAGCATATAGCCCAGACTGATGACAAGAAGTTTAGTGCTGCAGGAAAGAAAGTTGTGTTATCAAAGTAGACATGGAAGCCAGAAAAAAAAATTGGAGCTGAACTATGGGGAATTTTACAAGTCAAATTAAAGTTTGCATTTTATTCTGTAAGTATCAAAGGAAGGTGAAAAGAAGTTCTTGGCCAGGTACAGTGGTTCATGCCTGTAATCCCAGCACTCTGGGAAGCCAAGACAGGTGTACTGCTTGAGCCCAGGAGCTTGAGACCAACCTAGGCAATATAGGAAGATCTTGTCTCTACAAAAAAATTTTAAAAGTAGCCAGGTATGGTGGCACATGGCTGTAGTCCCAGCTATGCTGGAGATTGAGGCAGAATGAACTTCTGAGCCCAGGAGGTTGAGGCTACAGTGAAGCTGTAATGGTGTCACTGCACTCCAGCCTGGGAGACAGAGTGAGACCCTGATTCAAAAAAAAAGTTCTTAAGAAAGGAAGTAATACAATTATTAATATTTTGTTAAGAAAAAAAAAAAAAACTCTTGTAATAGTATTGGGCAAAAGTTGAGGAGAGACTAGTAAAATGAAGATTAGTTTATTATAACATTCTCAGAAAAAATTGAGGGCTTGAAAACTGAAATATTATTAATAAAAAGAAAGGGATTAACTTTGTCATATTTGATGTAAAATCAACAAAACTTGATGGATGCCTACATAATGATTGGATTTTGGACAAAGTAAAAAAGAAAAAGTTAAGAATAACACTAGTTTAGTTTAGGAGACTGGATAGATAATTATGTCTTAATGAAAATTGAGGGTAAAAATGTGGTTTGCAGTTTAAAGCATTTGCACATATATTGTCACATTTAAGATAACATTTATGTTATAAATTATCTTTATTGCTCTGATGAAAAGTTAATCACAAATGCAGAGCATCATGATATCAATAATATTTTCCCACCTAGTGCTTATTATTGACTTGATAAAAAGTGCTATTTGTGTTATTTATAGCCATATTTATTTTAAATATATTTAGTAAGTGGTGATATTTTCCTCTTGTATTTAATTTAAATGTTTTTGTTAGTGGTTCTTATTAACTATTTAAAATATATTTTATTATTTTTCAGTCTAAAACAAAGCTTTAGGTTTAGCATATTTATTTACCTTTTATTTGATTTATTAAATGAAGCAAGAGAGAAAAACTGCTGTGTGACATTTCTGGTCTTAGCATAAAACTTAAGTGATGCTAAAACCACTATTATTTCATGTCAGTTTTTGGCCCTTATGGTGGTATATCTCAGCATAATTTTCAGGTTAAATATATTTTAACGTGATTATAAAAGCAAGTCTCCACTTTAACACATGAAACCAAAACAAAAGAAAACAAAAAGAGAAACTTAAAGTACTTTCAATATACCACAGATCCTTGTGGATTGGTAAATGAATATCAACAGCGAATCATTTCATTTCTTCTCATTAAGACAGGTATTTAGTGGGTAGCACTGGGTATATAAAAAATGAATAAAGCTTTTTCCTGATTAGCTGAGTCTAGTGGAGGGGACATATAAACAACTCAATACAATAAGATGTTTAAGTGTTCTACCATTGGAAATAACTTGCTATAGGAACACAGAAGAAGATGCACGTACTTCTGCCCATGGATTAGATAAAGCAGGGAGGAAGTAGACCCTTTTAAGGTTTAATAGAAATTCACCAAGTGGAGAAAGATAAGGGCTTTGAGGCTATGCATAAAATACCAAGAAAGGGGCACACATTCTGAGGACTTCTTGGGACAGTACCCTGGGCAAATGTATATATATGGGGGTTTCAAAATGTATACACATTTTAAGTATGGCATTTGCTCAAAAGATGGTGTTAATCAAATGAATGCTAGCATCACCAGACGACAGGCAGGACACTCAAAGAAAATGGCAGAAGCATGGTTGAGCGAACATCATACTACATATTGCTACCGTAATTCAATTCAACTTCCAAAAGTAATACATAGATAACACCGCTTTAAATGTGTATATATTTTTTGGAACCCCTGTATATGAAGAGAACAAATCTTATTTACAGTTTGATTATGATGAGTTGAAGACATAACTGTTTTGCATATCACTTGTAATACGTTCATTTCTGGTGTAGGCAGCATGAGGACCAAATTGTTTAAAAAAAAAAAAAAGATGAAGTTGAAAAAGTTAAGTAGGACCTAGATTTGAGGATGTGGCATACCATATTAGGACATTGGACATAGGTAGTCCATTGTTTAGTAAGGATTAAGGATTTCTCACTTAACTCTGGTAGGAGATTGTGCCATATCCTCAGTATGAGGTTTACCTTATGAAGCCATTAATTCTTTATTCAGGTCTGAACTGTAATAAGACATGAAGCTAAAAGGAGTCGGACAGGTGCTGTCCTTAAAGCTCAGTTTACTGTTATTAAGGGAGGTAAGTGCTATCAGAGGAAGGATTGAATAGAAAAAATGTGACATTTGAAATGGGCTTGAAATGTGGATAAGATTTGAGCAAGTCTTATTTACAGTTTGATTATGATGAGTTGAAGACACAACTGTCTTGCATGTCACTTATAATAGGTTCATTTTCAGGGTAGTGTTTAAAAATTAATAGAAACAACACATAACAAGTAGTTTCAATAGGTATTGTTTGAAATGGCAAATATAATGCTTAAGTAAATGCAAGAAAAGACTCATTTTTTGGTCTTCATTTCTATAAGTTTCTTCAGGACAGAGGGAGTAACTATACACTTCTGTACACCTAACAGAGTCTTCGACATAGTTCCCAAACAATTGTTCAATTAAATGGACTACTCCTGGGTTTTATTTGAATTTAAATCCTTAAACAATGTATAACTGATAAAAAATAATGTGGAGATCTAAAAACTAGTGTGTGCTTAGGAAAAGAAGCAAGATGAAGAAATAATTTTTTTAAAGTTAGAGATTAATCTAGACTGGAAATTACAATGCCATTTACTTTGCAGAATGTAAAAACCCCTTGCTCCTAAAATCACAGTAGTGCATCAACTATGTCCACCCTAGTTATACAAGTCACCCTTTTTGGACTGATCGCAAACACCAAACAGATTGCATTAGAATGGAATGTTGATTTGCGGAAAATCTAGGATAAAAGAGCAGTAGGACATAAAATACCTAGAAGTAGCACTTTGAGAACTCACTGATGTGTAGTGTGAACCACTGCCACATTCTTATTTATGGCGTTGATGAAGCGCTTATGCTGCAAGACTTTCTGCAAATTTAAGTAAACATTTCTCTAGAGGGATTTACAAGCTAATGTAATCACAATATATCTAAGAGCACTTAGAAGGCACGAGGCTGATGAACATCTTATTACCTAAAGTAGTATGCTAGCCCTTTGCACTCGGATGTCCCCTCTGAGGGGTACAAACCACTGGGATATCCCTTCTCAGGGGGTATAAAGAGATTGCTGGTGATTGTACAAGACAAACTTGTGCCAGCACAAATTTTTCAGAATTGCATGTTTTCTTGAAGTTTTTTTATTAAAAGTGCATGATAAAGCAAATAAAGGGATGGAAAATATACCGAAATATACGTTAAAAAAAATAAGCTGGCATTACATAGAAAGAGAATGTGCAAAGTGCTTTTACAGGGTGCACAGACTGGACAATAAATTACCTATTATTAATGTGGGAGGAAGAAACTGAAATTGCATTGTCTGCTTGAATAGAAAAACACCTGGTGGAAGCTGTCAAACAGATTACTATTGCACAACACGTATCAATGAACCTGCAGAGTATGGCAGTGACTGTTTCACATGTTACTACACCTTCGAAAAATGTAAAGTATAGAATTTTGATTTTTTGTCATAAATAAGTTCTTCAGTTCCAAAATTCCATTACAAGGCACATATTGTGGCAATGAAATAACTGGTTCCAGTGCTGTACTATTTGATATGAAGTGATTTGTTTTTCACTATTTTGTAAAAAAATGCAGTTGAGTTGCTGTTAGGTGATAAGCGAGATGTCTCCGAGTGCAGAGGGTTAATATGTGTAAATAATTTTGCTATCCTTTTAAAATTATACCTTTAAAGTCATAAAGTAAGTTGAAGAATATAAAAATACGTATAATTTTATTTATTTTTATAATCATCATGTTATTTATTTATTTATTTGGAGATGCGATGCTATAGAGACTGATTGCAGAATCAGCTTGAGAGGGGTTGAGGAGATTGTCATAGTATTCCCCATAAGTCATTTTTTTAAAAAATGGCCATTATTTTATCTTTTATCTAGTCTAGGAAGGGCATATGTAAGCCATTGATGTTGCTCCCCTTCCCTTCCATATTATAGAATCCTCTCTAAAACAGTCTTCAAAATCCTTCTCAGTACAGTACTCCAAGCAGCCACTATTCATTGATTGGAATTGACACCAAGGTGAAGCCTATTTGGCACTAACACTCTAGGCAGCATTCAATTTTTTGTCAGTTTTATTTAGTTTAAGAAGTGTTTCTATGCCTCAATGAATTCTTCTTTTGGAAATTGGAAACAATTACATAGCGGTTTTTTTTTTTTTTTTTTTTTGAGTTGGGGTCGCACTATGTCGCCCAGACTGGAGTGCTGTGGCCGCTCCCAGCCACCGCAGCCTCGACATGCTGGGCTCCGGTGATCCTTCCGCCTCAGCCTTCCAAGTAACCAGAACTACAGGCGCGCGCTACCACGCCTGGCTAATTTTTTGATTTATTGCAGAGATGAGGTCTTGCCAAGTTGTCCAGGTGGGTCTCGAACCCGCGGGCTCAATCCACTCACCCCAGCCTCCCAAAGCGCGGGATCACAGGCTGAGCCACCAAGCCCAGTTTACATAGTGGTTTTTAACATGAACTAAATTGGTGATAATTCATGGGACACCTTTCTCAACAAAACAAATATAAGGCTGGTTACTCAGACTTTTGGAATTAGGATGTTTATTTTAAGACAGGGTGGCAGACCGCACAAAACCTGTGGTCCAAATGTAGCTCAGAGGTAAGAATAATTTTTATATTTTTAGGTGGTTGAAAAGAATAGAAAAAAGAGTATTATTTTGTGAGATGTTGAAATTACATGGAATTAAATTTTCAGTACCATAAATAAAGTTTTATTGGAACATAGCCATGCTCATTCATTATTGCCTATGGATGCTTTTGTGCTACAAGGGCAGAGCTGAGTAGTTGGAACAGACCACATGACCTGCAAAGCCTAAAAGATATACTTACTGTGTAGATCTTTACATAAAAAGTGTGCCATCCCTGTTTTAAGATAGCAGTGTAGGCAGTGAATGGTTGCTTTTAATTATTTGGTAAAGGAGGAAACTTGACTTGCTCATATTTTCAACACATTTCTGAAAAGGAATAATGTAGAAAATGACCACTGTTTGTATACAGATAAGTGGTAATAGCAGCCCTTCTTTTATATAATACAGTTGAGTTGCAGTTCCCTGCATAGCTTGCAATATATCAGTTCCTGCTATTATATCTTCCATAATTGAGGGGAAGTCCATGGGACTATTACTGCCTACACATACTAGTAGCTTATAATTGCGTCTCTGTGCTAGTACACTGTAGAGCAGGTGTCCTTAAACATTTTAGTCTCAGGACTTCTTTAAAGTGCTTACAAATTTAGAGGCTGGATGCAGTGGCTCACTACTGTAATCCCAGCACTTTGGGAGGCCGAGGCAAGAGGATTGCTTTGAGTCCAAGAGTTTAAGATCAGTCTAGGCAACATAGACCACGTCTAAAAAATTAGCCAGGCATAGTGGCATGCACCTGTAGTCCCAGCTACTCGGGAGGCAGAGGTGGAAGGATCACTTGAGCCCAAAAAGTTTAGGCTGCCACAAGCCATGATTGTGCCACTGCATTCCGGCCTGGGTGACAGGGTAAGATCTTGACTCAAAAAAAAAAAATTTAGAGGCCCAGATAATTAGTTTAAAAAATGTGAATTATTTTTTATTAATATTTATCATATTAGAAATTAAGACAGCAAATTAAAAATATTAGTTTGTTTTAAAATGGCAATAATAAATCCGTATTAGTAAAATAGCATTTATTATGAAAAATACTTTCCAAAAAGAAATTAAATTTTCCAAATCTCTTTAGTGATTATTCTAGTGGAACAAAATTGGATTCTTGTCATTTTGACATCATTTTGAATGAAGTGTTTGAAAGGAACCTGGTCATACACAGATATGTAGGAAGAAAAAAAGGGAATAGTATTTAAATCATTTTTATAGATAGTTGTGTATGTTTTTCTTTGATACTGTACCATACTCAACAAGTGATAGTATCTTTTCTTTTTGTAAAAGACAGGTTTGTTTGTTTGTTTATTTATCTATCATTTGGGTCAGAATCTCACTTTGTTACCCAGGCTGGAATGCAGTGGCACGTTCATGGCTACCACAGCCTCAACCTGCTGGTCTCAGGCATTTCTTCAACCTCAGCTTTCCAAGTAGCTGGAACTACAGGGTTATGCCACCACACCCGGCTAATTTTTTAAATTTACTGTGTAGATGAGGTCTCTCCAAGTTGTCCAAGCTGGTCTTGAACCCCTGGGTCAGGCAATCTTCTCTCCTCTGCCTCCTAAAGTGCTAAGATTACAGACGTGAGCCACCAAGTCCTGGAAGGCAGGTTTATTGAAGTATAATTTATAAAGAATAAAATGTGTTTTTTTAGATGTACAATCCTGTGAGTTATATTAGACTGTATGACCCACACATACAATCATATAATACACCACAGTCAAGGTGTGTAACATTTTCATCATCCCACAAAGTTACCTTATGCCCTTTTGTAATCAACTTTCTTCTCCTCACTCCTAACTTCTGGCAACCTTTTGGCTTATTTCTGTTCCTGCATTTTTGCCTTTTCTAGAGTATTGGGTAAATGGAATCATACAAGATAGCCTTTTGATTCTGTCTTTTTTACTTAGCATAATATTTGAGATTTATCTATATTGTTGCAGATATTACTAGTTTGTTCCTTTTTATTGTGTGATTGCTTGCTTATACATTTACCATTGATGAATGTTGGGTAGTTTTCAATTCGGTAAGATTATAGATAAAACCAGTCTAAACATTCATATGTTTTTATTTCTTAGGTAGATACCTAGACATATGATCACTGGGTACTATGGTAGGCATATGTTTAACTGTAAGAAGTTGTAAAACTGTCTTTCAAAGTGACTGGACCGTTTTGTATTATCCCCTTCAATGTATGACAGTTTCAGTTGCCTGTATATTCAGCAGCACTTTGATATTATTGTTTGTTGTTTTTTTGCTTTTGTTTTATTGTAGTCATTTTAGTAGATATCATTGTGGTTTTTGTTTGCTTTGTCCTATGATTAATGATGTTGAATAGTTTTCCGTGTATAATTTTTCCATGCATATCTCTTTTTTGGCAAAGCATCTTTTTGAGTCTTTTTCTCATTAAAAAAAAAATGGACAGAGTGTTTTCTTATGATTGAGTAGTGAGAGGTCTTTTTATATTCTGAATATCAATCTTATGCTAGAAATGTGTTTTGCAAGAATTTTCTTCCAATCTGACTTTTTTCCTCAATTTTCAGAGTAGTAATTTTCATTTTAATGAAGTTCAGTTTATCAATTTTTTATTTTGTCATTGATGTGTTTTGTGTTCTAAGAAGTCTTTCATAATTCGAAATCACAAAGACTTTTCATATATTTTGTTTTGGAAGTTTAATAGTTTTGGGTATTATTTTTAGATCTATGATATGTTTTATTTATTTATTTATTTATTTATTTTTATAATTTTTTTTGTGATATTGAGGGGTACAGTTAAGGGTTAGGTACACAAATATGTCTCGTTCAGGCACCCTTGTTGATAAGAAGTGTCCTCCCATCCCCAGACAGGTATTTACTGCCATTAATCCCTTCCCCTATCCCTCCCACCCCCCCA
>CAUYQG010227910.1:0-10117 GCA_963574415.1 Tarsius wallacei | reverse complement strand
AGATTTGAATTCCCCTCTTAGTACTGCTTTCATGGCATCCCAGAGCTTTGGTAAGATATTTCTTCATTTTCATTTGTTTCCAGGGATCTTTTAATCTCTATTTTGATTTTCATGTTGACCCAGAAGTTGATTAGCATCATGGTGTTTAATGTCCATGTCTTTGTGGGTTTGGGGGAAGCTTTGTTGGTGTTGATATTTATTTTTATTCCACTGTGGTCTGAGAAGGTGCATGGCAGAATTTCAATCCTATGGAATATTTTTAATGCTTGATTTATGGTGGAAAATGTGTTCGATCTTAGAGTATGTTCCATGTGGTGATGAGCAGAATGTATATTCCATGGTTGTTGGGTCGAGTGTTCTATAAGTATCAATTAAGTCCTTTTGATCAAGTGTCATGTTGAGGTTCCAGATCTTTCTGTTGATTTTTTTGTCTTGATGATCTGTCTAGGGTTGTTAGTGGGTGTTTAAGTTCCCAGATATGATAATGTTAGAGTCAATATCTTTTAAAAGTTTACCTAGCAGCTACTTTGTGAAAGTTGGTGCTCCTATATTGGGGCATATATGTTTAGGATGGATATTTATTGTTTATGTGTTGAATCTTTTTTCATTACGTAGTAACCTTCCATATCTTTCTAAATTTTTGAAAGCTTAAAGGGTATTTTGTCTGATATTATGATCATGACTCCTGTGTTCTTTTGTGTTCCATTCACCTGAAATTTTGTTTCCCATCTTCTTACTTTGAATCTGTGTGTGTCCTTTCTGGTGAGATGAGTTTTTTGGAGACAATATATTGTAACTGTATGATATTTTATCCAATTTTCCATTCTATGTCTTTTCATTGGAGCATTTAGTGCATTCACATTCAGGCTAATTATTGAGATGTGAGAGTTTATCCCTGTCATGAGGTTCTTATAGAGTTTGTTGTTGTTGCTGCTGTTTTCTTCGTTTATTTGTTTGTTGTCTTTTTTTAATTTTTGTGTTGATTCATGTGTGTTTTCACTCTTTTTTCTGCATTCTTGTGAAGGGCATTGTCATTTGTTTTCCCCTGTATTCTGTGTTTAATACTTTCTTAAGTGTTTCTTGTAGAGCTGGTCTGGAGATAGCATAAACTCTTAGGGATTGTATGTCTGGGAAGGATTTTAATTCTCCATCGTTGATGAAATCTTAACTTAGCTGGGTAGGTAATTCTTGGTTGAAACTGTTTATCTTTGAGAACTTTGATGAGTGGGCTACAAGCTCTCCTAGCCTGAAGTGTGTCTATAGATAAGTCTGTTGCTATTCTAATTTGTGTTCCTCACTAGGTAATCTGACCTTTCTCTCTTGCTGCCTTTGGGAGTTTTTCTTTTATATCTACTTTGTGTAGGTGGATTATTATGTGTTTAGGAGTTGGTCTTCTCATTCATGTCACTGATGAAATGAGGGAAGTTTTCTTGGTTAATTTCATGGAATGTTTTTTCCAGGGTGGCCTCTGTCTCTCTATTTGCCTCAGAGATTTCTATTAATCTTAGGTTCAGCCTCTTGAAATAAACACTCATCTCTTGGAGGTTTTGTTTTGTCTTTTAAAGCTTCTTTTCTATATGTTTTTAACAGTTTGGGTTAGTTACATATTTTGGTCCTCAAGCTCTGAGATTCTTTCTTCTACTTGGTTAATTCTGCTTGCCATGGTTATCAGTTTGTTTATTTCATTTACTACATTCTTTATTGCTGCTTTCACAGTTATCAACTCCTTCCTTCTTTCTTATTATCTCTCCTCATTTCTATTCATTCTCTCTATTAATATCTTGATATCTGGATTTGTGGTTTGAGATCAGTCATTCTGGGGACTCTTCATTGTTTGGGTTCCTCAGTCTGTATTCTCCATGGCTGATCTCCCATTGGTCTGTGTGAGACTCATATTCTTCCTTTGGGTTTTCTTCATATGTGTAGATTTCCCTTCCCCCCTCTTTTTTTATTCTCTTTTTAAATTCTGTTGTTCAGTGGTGCGAGGGTTGCTTTTATTTCTGTTTGCTCAATCTCCTATTCTTGCTTATGAAGATTCTCTGGTTTTGTTCAATTATGAAGCTGGACTGGGGTGAGGACCTGTGCTTTTTGCTGTTTTGAGATTTAATTGAGGGGGGAGCTGTGATGCCGAAGCTATCTGCAGATCCCAGGATTCGCTGACAGGTGTGTGGGCTCCCTGGAACCCACTTCCCACTGCCTTACAATCAGTCCATATAGTGAGGTTGTCTGTTTGCCCCCCCTGAAAGCAAAGTGAGATAAGAAAAGGAAAAATAATGGAAAAAAAGAGGAAGATGAAGGGGAGGTTGAGAAAGAGAGAAGAAGAAGAGGGAAATCAGACAGGCGTACTAACTAACAAATAAACAGAGAGACGAACAAAGAAAGAAAAGAACAAAAAAACCAAAAACATACAGAGAATTACAAGCAAACAAACAAAAACCCTCCTGTTAGTGTATTCGCCCTCAAAAATACCCATACATAAACAGAAAATCAAAAAAAAAAGAAAATAATTAAAATAACAGAAACAAAGCAAGTACAAAAATGTAAACAAAAACAGAAAAAAGAGAATAAAGAGAAAGAAAGAAGAAAAGCTAAAACTAAAATAAAATAAAAAAACAAGAAAACAACAAGTCATTCTCTGGCAGTTTCTGTGAGTCCAGGTTCCTTTCAGGCCTCTGCCTTAGGGTGCAGCTGTGGTCTCCAGGCCCTCCACCCTGCTCTTACTGCAAACTGGTAGGTTTGCTCTCAGTGTGGGTCAGGTGCCCCATAGACTACTGAGGGAGGAGGATGGATCAGATCTGGACTCAACCTACTCACTGCTGCTGCTGTCAAGTCTCCCACTCAGATCTGACATGTCTGTGCCTGTTCCAGCATGGGGAAGGGTGTCTGTCTCTCTGAGTCTGATGAGATAATTGCCTGTGGGTCCCAAGATGGAGGCTGGGCAGAGCTGGTCTGGCCAATGTAAGTCTTTGCCCAGTCTGGGACTGAGAATATGGCGTCCGTCGGCATCTTGTCACTGGTATTGGAGCTTTATTCCAGATTTACACTACCTGTCTTCTTGTGCCAGGTCTACTGGTGCAGGTGATGGTGAGGGCCAGATGCCAGTGCTGAGGGGCATCTGTTCTCAGCTTCCTCTTCTCAAGAGAGCCCAGAGAACAGCAGACAATTCTGCGTGCCAGGTCTCCAATCTCAGGGTGGTGGGGAGTTGCAGTCACCTCTGGAGGAGAGCCCTGGGTGCATGAATCTGAGTCTCCTCTCAGATGGACTTTCACTCACCCACTGGCACACACCCACTCATACAGAGTCTTTATGGACACTCACTTTTGCAGAGACTCTCAGTCTGACCTGTTCTGTTACCATCTTGTCCAAAAGTCCAACACTAGCATTTTTATACACCAAAAACAGATAGAGAACCAAATAAAATGTACAGTCCCACTCACATTAGACACACACAAACACACACACATATATATGTACACACACACACACACAATGAAATACTTTGGCATCTTCCTAACCAGAGATGTGAAAGACATTTACAACAAAAACTACAAAACACTGCTCCAAGAAACCAAAGAAGACACAAACAAATGGAAAAATATTCCACGCTCATGGATTGGAAGAATCAGCACTGTTAAGATGTACATCCTACCCAAGGCAATCTACAGATTCAACGCATTACCCAGTAAATGACCATCATCATTCTTCTCAGACCTGGAAATGACAAGAAAGAAATTCATATAGAAACAAAATCAACCACAAATAGCCAAAACAATCCTCAGCAAAAGAAAAAAACAGAAAGTATCACACTCACAGACTTTAAAGTTTATTATAAGACTACAATAATCAAAAGAGTCTGGTATTGTGGTACAAGAACAGGCATATATAAAAAACCATGCAACAAGATAGTGATTCCAGAAACAAAACCTCAATTTCTCAACCAACTCATCTTCAACAAAGCCTCCATCAACAACCAGTGAGGAGAGGAGAACCTCTTCAGTAAATGGTGCTGGAAAAACTGGCTGACCATATGCAGATTGAAACAGGACCCCTACCTAATCACCACACATAAAAATCACCTCTAAATGGATCAAAGACCTAAATGCAAAACCTCAAACAATAAGAATCTCAGAAAATACAGGAGATACCCTTGAGGAAATTGGAACTGGTAACCAATTCCTGATCAAATCCCCAAGTGCCCATGCCATAAGAGACAAGATAGATGACTGGGAACTCATCACACTGACAAAGTTCTGAAAAGCAAAATAAACCATCAAGAGATTGGGAAGACAGCCCAGGGAATGGGGAAAAATATTTGCCAACTGTATATCTGACAATGACCTAACATCCAGGATCTACAAGGAACTCAAATGCACAGAAAGGAAAAAAAAAACCCAGTCCCATTAAAAAGTGGGCAAAAGACATGAACAGACACAAGAGAAGACATATGAGTGGCCAACAGACACATGAAAAAATGTTCAGCCTCACTAATCATCAGAGAAATGAAAATTAAAGCCACGTCGAGATACCTCTAACTCCAGTAAGAATGGCCATCATTAATAAAACAAAATACGACAGATACTGGCAAGGATATAGCAAAAAGGGGAAACTTCTATGCTGTTGGTGGGAGTGCAAACTAGTTCAGACTTTATGGGAAACAGCATGGTGATTTCTAAAGGAATTAGAAATTGACCCTACATACGACCCAGCAATCTCCCTTCTGGTAATATCCCCAGAGGAACTCAAATTATTCTACAAAAAAGATAACTGTGCACGCATGCCTGTTGCAGCACAAACATGGAACCAACAGTGCTTCCCATCGAAACTGGACTGGATTAAAAAAATGGTACATATACGTGATGGAATACTATGCACCCATAAAGAAGGACAAAATTATGGACTTCACAGCAACTTGGATGGATGGATTTAGCATATATCATACTCAGTGATCTATCACAGAAACAAAGAACTAGGTACCACATGTTCTCACTCATAAGTGGACCCTGAACATCTAGCATAATACTACAATAAAGGGATTGGTAGTATCTGGACACTGTCGATGGCGGGTGGGTGATGCATGACATCAATAAGGGTACCCACTCTTAATCCACGTGAAGTGACATCCAATGGGAGACCCAAACTTCACCTGTATGTAAATCACTTATATAACCAATCCTGACTTGTACCCCACATCTTTAAAATAAAAAAATTGAATAAAAATATGCTTAAAAGAAAAAGAATCTTTTAAACTTGATAATTTGGAGGAAAATGTTTGAAGAGACACTAGTCTCTATGGACGCATAGATAATTTGGATAATCCATGTACAACACACAAAAGAGAAATCATATCTATGATCCTTTTTTAAGAAAGTCATTTAACTGAGCAAAAAAAAAGTCTGAAAGAAACACTAGGTTGCTCTCCTGGTCCAGCGGCTAGTACCACAACTGCTTGGCTTGGACCCTAGTGATTCCTGAGTTGCAGAAGCCAAATACCATTATTTTATTTTATTTTATTTTATTTTATTTTATTTTATCAACAAAACCCTTCCTGAGAAGAAAATACAGGGAAAGACTGACTAAATGGGGGTTTATGAGCAAATGATTATGGTGCAACAGCTGGTGCTGCAGCTTCTCTGCTTGATCCCTGGCTATTCCCAGGTCACAGACACTGAGCGCCATTTTTTTTTAACAGACAAAAGTTTTCCTGTGAAGAAGCAGTGGGGAGAGACTACCGCCCCAGGCTCTTCCTCACCACTATAACAGTAGAGACTGCCAGCTCCAGGTTTTGCATCACCACTTCAGTGACTGGCCAATCACTGGCAGTAGGGGCTGTGGAGAGGGTCCAGAGGTACAGTACCACCAGGGTGGACAAGAAAGGCACCCCACCACCATCTTGAAAGCGAGGCAGGTAAGTGCCCTGACTAGCTCACCAGGAATAACAGACCTGATCTCTGTGACTGGCAGATCAACTACTCAGGGGCTTATCATGACCCAGAGTGAATATCCTGAAAGCACAAGCTTCAGAAGGACTTGATTAGTGCTGAGTCCCAGGCGCCCCACCCCCTACACTGATCCAGCTGTGGGACAAAGGGTGTGACCAGAAAAGGATGAGAAAGAACTCCAAAGAGATCAGTGGTGAGTCTAGGACTGACCCAAACTCCCTCCTCTGCAGCAATCCTCTGAACATCAGTCCCACACAGCTGGGGCATGACTGAGAGGGACAAACCCAGGTGGAGCCTTGACATCAGTCACAATAGGTGAACTCCATTCCAGGATAGGCCTGGCTGGGGTACCCCCCATAAGTACATACCTGGGAAAGTGACAATCCCACACCTCCCCACTGGAGGAGATCTCTCTGACCATACAAGAGTGGGAGGGGAGGACTGAAGCCCAACCCACCTCCACTGGCCCCTTCCTTCCCTGCTCTGGTCACTGAGGAGAGAGTGAAAGAGGAGAGGGCAGGAAGGGCAGGAGACAGCTGACTAGAAGAGCATTTACAGAGCCTGTCACAACAGGGCAGGGTTTTTTTCTTATTTTTAATTTTTTTAATTAAAAAATATTTTTTGCCACTTTCTTTGTTAGTTCATCTATTTTTTAAATATTTTTCCTTTGTGTATGAATCTGCATGCAAGGGTTTGATCTGCATCCCCTGTTTTTTTTTCTTTTCTTTATCTATTTCTTTCTTCTTTTGTTTGTTGTTTTCTGTTTATGTGTGTATTTGAATGATTGTGTGCTCATCTTTCAATTTTTCTGTTGTTGGCTTGTTTTGGCTTTTTTGTTCTTCTGTTTATTTTTATGTTATTTTATTTTTAATTTAAGTTGTGTGTCAATATAGGTGTGAGGGTTCAATCTTAATTCCTTTTCTTCCCCCTGGTCTTTCTGTTTTTATTCTCCATTCATTTTGAGCTAGGTGTGAGTGTGTGTGTTTAGTTTTCTTGGGGTTTTTTTGTTGTTGTTGTTTGTTTTGTTTCACTTTGTTGCTATTCCAGTTTGTTTGGGGGTGTCTGTATGTCTCTGTGTGCGTGCTCAATCATTTTTTGCTTTGGTTTCTGCTTTCATTGTTCTGTGCTTTTTTCTTATTTCTTCTTCTTTTTTAAATTCTTGTCCATCGTATCTCATTCTATTTTTCTCTGCTCTCCTCATTGCTGTTGCTGTATCTTGCACCAGGGGTACACATACATCCTCTCTGCATCATCATATAGAGTGGTGGTCAGGAGTGAGTCTCAGGGAACACATACCACAATCAGTGAACACTGTAATTTGCAAGTAGTTTCTGGATCCTAGTTCCCCGTCCCCTACCTTATTCAACTTTCAAAACTACAAGAGAGCAAAGTTTCCCACCCACAGTCTTATTTCAAAATAGAACAAATACAGAGCCTGGCTCAGGGAAGAATAGAGGGCTGAACAAAACATCAGAAGGAAAAGCCTCTTCCACTGACACTGAATAACAGAACTAAAGAGAAAAACAAGAGATCTATCACAAATGAGGAAAAACAAAGGAAGACCACAGGTAATTTCAAGTGCAACAAAGAGAAAACTCCTAAAAAAATCAGACCTTGGAGCCCAAACATTGATCGTCTCCAACGACTGGTCCCAGAATAAGACAGGGAGTAGGGAATGGATGGAAAGAGTGAATAAGATCCAAGAAAGACAAGATGCAACACTGAAAGAACTTGTTACAGAGATTTTGGCAATAAAAAATTTCATCTAGGAAATAAATAACAAGATGACAAGCATGGAAAGCAGAATTAATCTAGCAGAAGAAAGAATCTCAGAACTTGAATACCAGAACATGGAATTAACCTGACCAATTAAAAACATAGAAAGAAGACTCAGAGAAAAAAGAACAAAGCCTATAAGAGATGTGCGATTATATCAAGAGGTCGAACCTACACCTGATTGGTATCCCAGAAGAAGAAAGGGAAATGGAGAACAACTTGGAGCAAGTATTCCAGGAGGTAATCTAAGAAAAATTTTCCCATCTCACCAGAGATGTGACCAGCCAAACACAAGAGATACAGAGAACCCCCACAAAACATCAAATGAGAAGACCAAACCCAAGAAACATAGTAATTCGCCTACACAAAGTAGGCACAAAAGAAACAATCCTAAGGCAGCAAGAGAGAAAGTTCAGACTACCTACCAGGTGAAACCAATCAGAATAGCAGTAGACCTATCAGCAGAAACACTGCAAGCAAAAAGGGACTGGAGTTCAATATTCAAAGTCCTCAAAGATAAACAATTTTAACCAAGGATTTCCTACTCAGCCAAGCTCAGCTTCATCAGTGATGGAGAATTAAAATCCTTCCCAGACATCCAATCCCTAAGAGATTATGCAGCTTCCAAAAGAGCTCTACAGGAGACACTAATAAAGGTATTAAGCACAGAAGAAGGAAAAAGAAGAATGACCACACACTTCCCAAGAGAACAGCAGAGCACAGAATCAACAGCGAATACAGTGCAACAAGAAATTTGAAAACAAACACATATATCAACCCCAAAGCCAAAAGAAAACAAGAAAACAAAGAAAAACTGTATAAAAAGCTCATGACACTGGAAAACAATCACATTTCAATAATCAGCCTGAATGTGAATGGACTAAATGCACCACTGAAAAGGCACAGAATGGCAAACTAGAAAAGAAATCATGACCCAATTATTTGCTGCATCCAGAAAACTCACCCACCACAAGGGACACACAGAGTCAATGCTAAAGGATGGAAAATGAGTTACCAGGTAAATGGATCACAAAAGAAGGCAGGAGTCACGATCTTATTATCAGACAAAACAACCTTTAACAAAAATTTAAAAAGATAAAAAAGGACACTACATAATGGTAAAAGTTTCAATCCATCTACAAGAAATATCCATCCTGAACATATATGCATGCAACACAGGAGCACCAGCATTTATCAAGCAACTACTAAGTAAAGTAAAAAACAAATTGACTTTAACACAATTATAGCAGGGTACTGGAATACCCCACTAACAGCCCTAGATAGATCATCGAGGCCAAAAATCAACAAGGAGATCAAGAACCTAAACTTAACACTTGACCAAATGGACTTAATAGATACCTACAGATTATTCCGTTCAACAACCACAGAATATACATTCTACTTATCACCACATGGAACATACTCAAAGACCCATCATATTCTTGTCCATAAAACAAGCATAAACAAATTCCATGAGGTTGAAATATTGCCATGCACCTTCTCAGACCAGAGTGCAATAAAAATAAATATCAACACCAACAAAATTTCCCCAAAACCCACAAAGACGTGGACACTAAACAGCATGATGCTGAACAGCTAGTGGGTCAACAATGAAATCAAAGCAGAAATTAAAATACTCCTGGAAACAAATAAAAATTAAGAAACATCTTACCAAAATGTCTGGGATGCCATGAAATCAGATCTAAGAGGGGAATTTATATCTCTATGAGCACACATCAAGAAAATGGAAAGATCACAAGCTGAGAGCCTAACAAATCATCTAAGGGAGCTGGAAAGAGAAGACCACCAAAATCTCAACTTTAGCAGAATAATCCAAATTACCAAAATAAGAACCCAAAAATATCATAGAAAACATCAACAACAACAAAAAAGCTGGTTCTTTGAAAGAATTAACAAGATTGATGGACCCTTAGCCAGAATGACCAAGAAAAAGAGAAAAAGTCCTAGTAAACACAATCAGAATTACAAAAGATCAAATCACAGCTGACCCTGAAGAAATACAAAAATTTTCAGAGATTGCTATGTACACCTATATGGAAACAAACTTGATAACCTAAATGAAATGGAGGACTTCCTGGCATCACACAACTTCCCTAGGTTGAAACAAGAAGACATTGAGACACCAAATAGACCAATAACAACTCAGGAAATTGACTCTCTCATGCAAAAAACACATACAAATGTGACCAGATGGTTTAACAGCAGAATTCTACAAAACATATGAGGAGCTGAGACCAATCCTATTGAAAGTATTCCAGGCAATTGAGAAAGATGGAATTCTTCCCAAATCATTTCATGAAGTTAACATCACACTGATACCCAAACTGGGTAAAGATCCAACAACAAAAGAGAACTACCATCCAATATCCATTATGAACATA
>CAUYQG010227906.1:0-12111 GCA_963574415.1 Tarsius wallacei | reverse complement strand
CACATCAACTCTGGGAATTATTCTTTTGAATATTTGACAATCTTACATGTAAAAAAATTGATTGCTTTTTTTTAATATACTTCATTTTTAGAGTGGTTTTAAGTTCATAACAAAATTGAGAGGAAGGTACAGAGATTTTCCATGTACTCCCTGCTCCCACTCATGCATAGCCTCCCCCATTATCAACATCCCTTGCCAGAGTGACATTTGTTATAACTGATAAAACTACACTGGCACATTATCACCCAAAGACCATAGTGTACATTAGGGGTTGCTCTTGGTGTTGTAGATTTTATGGGTTTGGACAAATACATAATAACATATATCCACCATTATAGTTTCATTCAGAGTAGTTTCACTGCCCCCGTGCTTCACCTATTTATCCCTCCCTGTCTTCCAACCTCTGGCAACCACAGATCTCTTTTACATCTTTATATTTTGCTTTTCTAGAATGTCATATACTGGTTGAACATCCCTAATCTGAACATCCAAAATGCTTTAAAATCTGAAACTTTTTACTTGTTTGTTTGTTTGTTTGTTTTGAACTGGGGTCTCTGTCGCCCAGGCTGGAGTGCAGTGGCATCATTAGGCCTCACTACTGCCTCAACCTGGGCTCAGACAATCCTTTCACCTCAGCCTCCTGAGTAGCTGGGACTATAGGTGCATCACCACACCCAGTAATTTTTTTTTTTTTTTTTTTGTAGAGATGAGGTCTCACTATGTTGCCTAGGCTGATCTTAAACTCTTGAGCTCAAGCAATCTTCCTGCCTTAGCCTCCCAAAGTGCTGGCATTACAGGTGTGAGCCACCACGCCTGGACACAATCTGAAACTTTTTGAGCATGAACATGATATCAAAAGTGGAAAATTTTCACACCTGACTTCATGTGACAGGTTGCATGCACAAAATTATTTAAACCAGTGTATAAAATTAGCTTCAGGCTATGTTTATAAGGCAAATATGAATTTCATATTTAGACTTGGATCCCATCCCTAAGATATTTCGTTATGTATACATATTCCAAAATCCAAAAAAAAATCTGAAATATGGGCCCAAGCATTTTGAATAAAGTGTACTCAACCTTCAGCTGGAATCTACAATATGTAGTCTTCTCAGATTGAACTCTTTCACTTACTAATATGCATTTAAGTTTCCTTCATGTCTTTTCACGGCATAGCAGCACATTTCTTTTTAGCAATGAATAATATTTCGTTGCCCGGATATATAACAGCAAAAGACGTCTGTTGAAGGACTATTATCCAAAATATAGAAAAAAGTTTTTTAAAAAAGGGAAAAATGAGCCAAAGACCTTCACAGACACACCATTAAAGAAGATATACAGGTGGCAAATAAGCATATGAAAAGATACTCTGCGTCATATGCCATCAGGGAAATGAGATGCCGCTACATACCTATAACTAATAGAATGGCCAAAATCCAGACCACTGACACCATCGAATGCTGGTATGGATGTGGAGCAACAGGTACTCTCATTCATTACTGATGGGAATACAAAATGATACAGTCACTTTGGATGACAGTTTAGTGGTTTCTTACAAAATTAAACAGAATATTACCATATGATTTAGCAATCACCCTCCTTGGTATTTACCCAAAGGAGCTGAAAATATTTCCCCACAAAAGCCTGCACACAGATGTTTATAGCTGCTATATTCATAATTGCCAAAACTCAAAGGAAAATAAGATGTCCTTCAGTCAGTGAATGGATAAATAACAGATCTGGTTTTTTGTTTGTTTGTTGTAGAGACAGGGTCTCACTGGATCACCCAGGCTGGAGTACAATGATGAAATTATAGTTCGCTGCAGCTTTGAACTATTGGGCTTAAGTGATGCTCCCATCTTAGCCTCTGGAGTAGGAAAAACTAGAAGCACATGCTACCACTCAGCTAATTTTTTAAGAAACAGGGTCTCGCTGTGTTACCCAAGCTGGTTTTCAAATTTCTGGTCTCAAGCAATCCTCCCACCTCAGCTTCCCAAAGCACTGGGATTACAGGTGTGAGCCACCACCCTGGCCATGGGTCTGTTTTTAAAAGGGAGTTTTATATTTTACCTATTGAATTGAACATCTTTTCAAATGTTAACCTATCACTTATTAACTTGATTTTGTGAATAGCCATGACCACTTCCTTTACTGATTTTTCCATTAGAGTCTCCTTAAAGAGAAATGTCTTTGAAAATTAAATAGGCAATTTACATATCAGCATTTAAAATGCCTTTGTCTGATCAGCTCTGATGTGTGGTATTTATCCTAGAAATATACTTATAAAAGAATGTAACGCTATTGAATGGTGTTCCCCACAGCTTTGCTTTTAAAGAAAAAACATAACTTAAGTATACATCATTAGAAATAGTTCTGTCAATTATGATACCAAATAAATTGATATGGAAAAATCTCCAAGACATCTTAACTGAAAAGAGCTAAGGTGCAAAATTACACTGTGATCGCATAGGTGTCTAAAAATACATATATAGATACATACTTATTCACTAAACAAAATGTTTATTAAGTGCTACTGTGTGGCAGGCAGTGTCCTGGGAAAATATACACAAAATATTAACAGTGCTTAACTCTAAGGAGCAGACACAAGTCTGTGCAGCTTGAGGTTTTTTTTATTGTGCATGTATTATCTGTATGCTTAAAGAAAATAATATAGTTTGTACTACTTGCTGTAATTGTTTATTGATATGTCTCTTCCACCATCCAGTGAGGGCCCCAAAGACAGAGATTCGGCTTTGCCTTTCCCATGCTGTTGGGTTTTACCTGAAATGATTTGACATAGATGTAGGGCGTGCGTGGGCCGTCCGAAAGGGCCTGGGGTCGGGCAGCAGAGAGATGCCTGGGCTGGGCGGGAGGTGGCAGCACGGGTCCTCCCGGCTCACCACAGAGTCGAGCGGCTGCGTTCCTAGAGAAGCACGGAATCGGCCAGACTCCGTGACTCGGCTGCCGGCGTGGTGAGAAGAGACCCTTCTACCCCGGCCCGTCTGCCGGTAGCGCCAACGAAACCCGCTAGAGGCCCGGGTTCTGGGGAAGCTGGCGGGCGCTGCACTCTTGTGGAGGCCGGGGCCTCTGCGCTCCCGCGGGAGTCTTTCACGAGGTCGGGCACGTCTTTGTTGTGCACGTTCCCTGAACTTTTGGCCTGTTAACCAACAGTTAGACACACACACTTATTGAGTGCCTACTGCGTGCCAGGCGCTGTGCTAGGGTCTACTTTCAGAAATATACATTGTGGGCCCGCCAGAGTGTGCAGCTCAGGTACATCTAAGTGCATTCATCACGAAGCCCACTCCCAGGTATGTGCTGAGCCTGTAGAGTCTATGCAGACATAAACCCCTGTTCTCAAGAAGCAGGGTTGGGGTGGGGTGAGGGTGATCTGTAATACCAATTGGAGAGAGATGGGGGTGAGTGGGTGCAGTGCAGTTTTCTCTAGGAACACCCCGTCTCTTCCTGTGTGGCTTAGACAACAGAACAGTTTTTCCTGTCTGCACATGAAGTTTGGGGGTGGCCAGGGAAGGCTTTACATAGGCATTTGCACTGGCCTTGGAAATTTCCCGTTAGGGGGTGGTCCTTCTTTGTAAACTATAAAGTGGGTGGAACAAATTTGTGTGACTTGCGGAGTTTGGGAAGACCATGGCCGTTTTGATGGTAAAAACTATGTCTTTTATTCCAGAGTTAGCTTTATGCCTGGAAATTAATGAGGTGTTCCATAAATGTTTATTGAGTGACAAACTATTAAAACCCAGTGAAGATCAGATCTTGTGGAGTTTGAATTTAGTTCAATGAGGAGTAATTACAGTTTTTTATGTCTGGGAGATATGTTGAATTTGGTGGGAACTGTGCTTTAGGAAATATTACTTCGATGACGCTGGGGGGTGTGAGGGACTCAGGCAGGAATACAACAGAAAATTATTGTAAGAGTAAATGAAAATGTAAATAAGGGAATAAAAAGGAAGGAATGGCTGCAAGAGGCATTTTAAAGAATTGACTGGACTCACAGTGATTGTATGTAGGGAATGGTTTTATAGCAATGCATGGAAGTTGATGGTAATGCCAGTAGAAATGGAGAAATACAGAATGAGCACAACTTTGAGAAACTTTGATTTCAGTTTGAGATATGTTGAAATTATGGTGCAATAAAGGCCCGCAGCTGCTGGCATTTCAAGATATAGGTTTGGAGTGTGAAAGGCAAGTTGGAGTCAGACAGGGATTTGAGTCATCTTGGAACAGAAATATATTGAAATTGTGACTAACAAGATCACAAAAGGAAAAAGTGAAGAGAGAAAGAACTTGATGCATATTTCAGTTATATATTGTTTCAGTTATATACTGTTGCATCAAAAATGAAACTCTTAAAATCGGTGACTGAAAATAACCTCAGCTTATTATTTCTCAGGATTCTGAGGGTTGACTGGGCCGTTCTACTGCTGATCTCACCTGAAGTTACTTGTATAGCTGCATTCAGCTGGTGAATCATCTGGGATCTAGGCCCAGCTGGGCTTTAGCTTGAGCATCTTGGTTCTCCGAATGACCACTCTGCGTGGCTAGTTTGGACTTCCTCACAGCATGGGAGTCTTGTGATAGTGTGTGAAGGGCTACAGGAGCACATCCTCTTAAAATGTTATTTCTGCCATATTCTATTGCTCAAAGCAAGTAATAGGCCAGCACAGATTCAAGGGAAGGAAAAATAGATTCCACCCCTTGTTGAAGTTTGGCAAAATCTCATCACAAAAAAGCATTTGAGGATAGAAGACTTTGGAAACAGTCTACCACACCTACATTTAAAGTGGAATATTCAGTGAGAAATACACAGACACAGATGACCTTTGAAACTGTATTGTTTGTTCATGAAGGCAACCATGTGGCTCCTCAATGGGTAAAATTATCCCTTCTCCCCAGCTAAAATGTAAGCTGCTCAAGCATTCGTAATTGTTAACCTTTCTTCCCCCATATCCTACATCCCTTACCTACCTCTAGACTCAACTCCTTTAGTGTCCAAAATATACTTCTCACTCACTTCACTGATAATAGAAGCAAACAGGCTTAGCTTTTGCTGTTACAGAGGGAGCAAAAATATCAGTAGGTTACATAGAGTTTGAAGGTCTTGTAATTTGCAAATTACTGATCAATTCTTAATGCCTCAGATGTACATTTCTGAACATCAGCCCCCAGTTAAGTGAATCTTTTTCTAGCCTCTAAGCTCAAAATGTATGAACAGGCCCTCTCAGGCCCTGTTCCTGAAAATGAAGATGGCCTTGTGAAAGTGAAGGAGGAAGATCCCACCTGGGAGCAGGTATGCAACTCACAAGAGGGCAGCTCCCACACTCAGGAACTTTGCCGGCAGCGCTTTCGGCAGTTCTGCTACCAAGAGGTTCCTGGGCCCCGTGAGGCTCTGGCCCAACTCCGAGAACTTTGCCATGAATGGCTGAGGCCAGAGATGCACACTAAGGAGCAGATCCTGGAGCTGCTGGTGCTGGAGCAGTTCCTGATCATCCTGCCTGAAGAACTCCAGGCCTGTGTGAAGTCATATCCTCTGGAGAGTGGGGAGGAGGCAGTGACAGTGCTGGAGAACCTAAAGACAAGAAGTGGAGACAGAGGTCAGCAGGTGAGAGGAGAACGTGTGTGGTGTGGGAGAAGAAAGAGAAACATTTGTCTGTTAATTCTCAACTTTTTTTTTTTTGAGTTGATGTCTCACTCTCGCCCAGGCTAGAGTGCTGTGGCATACTCATGGCTACCCCGGCGTCGACATGCTGGGCACCGGCGATCCTTCCACCTCAGCCTTCCAAGTAGCTGGAACTATAGGCGCACACTACTACGCTGGCTAATTTTTGATTTATTGTAGAGACAAGGTCTGTCAAGTTTCCCGGGCTGGTCTCGAACCCACAGGCTCAGGCAATCCACTTGCCTTGGCCTCCCAAAGTGCTGGGATTACAGGCTGAGCCACCGAGCCCAGCCCTCAACTTTTTATTTTGAAGTAATTTATAACTTACAGAAGTATGGAGAGAGTAGTTTAGAGAACTCCTGTATACTCTTCACCCAGATTCTCCAGTTGTTAACATTTGTTCCATGGTGTGTCCCCCTCATGGTATACACTTGTACACAAGCAAATACATTTTCCTTCTTTCTCTTTGTATGCATATATATGGATACACTCATACGTACACACACATACAGTATTTTTTCCTCAAACCATTTGAGTGTTAGTTATAGACGTTATGTCTCCTTACCTCTAAACACTTCAGTGTGTTTCTGCAGAACAAGGACATTCTTTTGTATAGCCAGAATACAGTGATCAAGTTTAAGGAAGTTAAAATTTATATGATACTATCATATAACACTAATTCCTTAGTCAAATCTTGTCCCAGTAGTGTTCTTTATGTAGTTTTTCCCCAATCCAGGATACAAGCCAGCATGACACATTGCACTTAGTTGCCATGTCTTTAGTGTTTGTGAATCTGAAGTAGTTGTTCAGCCTTTCTTTGTCATAACATTGTTATTTTTGAAGAGTACAGCCCAGTTGTTTTTTTTTTTTTTTTTGAGAATGTCCCCCAATTTGGGTTTTTCTTTTATTTTCTCATGATTAGATCCAGGTTGTACATTTTGGCTAGAATATCACAAAGATAATGTTGTGTTCTCCTTAGTACATAACTTCAGGAGGTGCATGGTGATAGTTTGTCCCATTACTCATGAGGTTATGGTGGTATTTGTCAGATGTCTTCACTAGAAAGTTGCCATTTTCCTCTTGGTAATTTCTTTTTCTTTTTCTTTTTCTTTTTTTTTTTTGAGTTGGAGTCTCACTCTGTTGCCCACGCTGGAGTGCAGTGGCATACTCACGGCCACCTCAGCGTTGACCTGCTGGGCTCCAGCAATCCTTCCGACTCAGCCTTCAGGTAGCTGGAACTACAGGCATGCGCTACCACACCTGGCTAATTTTTTATTTATTGTGGAGATGAGGTCTTGCCAAGTTGCCCGGGCTGGTCTTGAACCCACAGGCTCAGGCAATCTACTCACCTCAGCCTCCCAAAGTACTAGGATTACAGGTTGAGCCACCAAGCCTGGCCCTCTTTGTAATTTCTAAGGAATTTTTGGGAGACATTTTAAGACAGAATACATATTCTATTCCTTACTAAACTTTCACCAACTAGTTTAAACTTCCATCTGTTTTTTTGTTTTTGTTTTTCTGGGCAGGGACTCTTTGCCTCTCTTGTCTGGTTTGTTTATTGCTGTATCCCTAGCAGGTAGAACAGGGCTTGGCTTTCAGAAGGCATGCAGTCCATATTTGCCAAATGAATGGGTTTCTCTGTCTTACTTACTCCTTCTTTAAAGGGTTAAATGGGATTTGACCTATATTCCCTTGGAGAAGTCCGTAGTAGCTATTTGGTCTAGTTCCCACTAGGATGCCTTATCAAGGAAAATCTCTTGTCTCCAGGCCTCTGTCTACATTCAGAGACAGGACATGCACCTAATGGTGACAGAATATCAAGGAGTTTCTTTGGAGCATCAGAACCTCCAGCTCCTGCCTGGTACAACCACCCTGAAGTGTGAACCTCCACAGCTTCCCCAAGAGAACCCCCAAGACATGAGTGGTAAGTGCCAGAGGGTGAGTTTAGTGAGGACACTAGGAGTTGGCCACTGACAGTTGCATGATTTTTTAGTAAAAACTTGTTTATCTGTGTGAGCAAGCGTTTGAATACATCTTAAAATGATTACCACAAGCTAATTAACATATTCATCATCTCACAGTTACCTTGTGTGTGTGTGTGTGTGTGTGTGTGGGTGTGTGTGTGTGTGTGTTAAGGATACCTAAGATCTGCTCTCAGCAAACTTAAGGTATATAATACATTATTACTAATTATAGTCACCATGCTGTATATTAGATCTTCAGAAGTTATAACTGCAAGTTCATACCTTTTGACGAACATCAAGTTCTGCTTTTTTGTCTAGCCCTGTATATAAATAAATCTTTAAAAATATAGAATCATAAAATGTTGGAATTCTAAGACCTTATCCATCACCCTCAGTTAATAGTTATGAAATAGAAAACTCAAAGAGTTTGAATAACTTGCTCAGGATTAACAGGGGCAGAGCCTTTTAGAAGTTAAGCCTCTTGATCTTTCACCAAAACTCTTTCTCTACCACGTCTGTATTCTACATTTGTGGATGTTTTAAATATGCAATGGTAGCTTTCCACAAATTTCTACATCCTTTCTCCCATGGTAATATTTTCTTCCTCTCTGCTTTATAATTTTTCAATCATTTTAAATACAGCTTTAGGTTTAAACAGGTTATCTTTTTCACTTCACTTGAAGTTTACCCTCCTTTGTACACAGCTCTCTCACTTTCCATGTTCAGGCTTTACCTCAGATATAAAGTGTCCCATAACCTGTTGGTTATATTTCAGCTCTGTGGAGGCCTCTGGCAGTGTGATAAGCCAGGAAAAGAATGCAGAGTCTGGTCTGCAGTCTGTAGATTCACTGAAGAGAGTGGACAAAAGTACATAGAAAATACAAAGAGGAGATCTTAGAACTCTATAGAGGAATATTTTTAACCTTTGTGGGGAGGGAGTACTTCCATTTTTTTTCCCCGAATTTGTTGAAAGCTATTGACTCTCTTTCCTGGAAAATACATGACCACAAAAAAATTCTATATATTATTTTATGGGTTTGGTTTACCAGTCACATTATTGATCTGTGAATATGGATATTTAGTAAGTACAGAATAAGCGGTTCATATAATGATACGAGGACAATGGAGGGAGATAAAATGCATAGAGCTTAATTATTATGATATTTATCCTTTGCAGCATAAATAGAACTTGATATTTCCCAACCTACATGGCTGAAGACATTTAGAGGTGGCAGGGAAGCCCTATAGTCTTGGGGGTTAGAAAAGTTTTCCGGAGGGTAAGCCTGGCATTGAGCATGGAGGGTTGACAGTATTTGGAATAGAGCAAAAATAGGATAAACATTCCCATTTATGAGCTGATCAACATGTAACTGCTAGAATTGATTTTATTTTATTTTGATTGAAAAAGGAAGAGGGATAATCAAGAGTGGAAGTTGTCAGAATGGTGATGGTAATTGACAGATAACAAGTCATAGGGTATAAGATTCTTTAATGCAAGTAAAGGTTGAAAAATTGCATGAGATGACTCATAGAACTGGACTTCAGCATGATGGGCAGATGGATAGTTTCTCTTGGTCCTCTAAGTTTCCTATGAGGGTGCACCACTGCAATAGTATGTGTAAAGGGGATAAAGACACTCTCTGATTGCTCAGAAGGTATACCTTGTCATTCTGAAGGTCTTTTTATATTCTCTTAGGCCCTCCTAAATTTTCTGGAGACACTGCCTGCCTGCCTAGTAGTTATAATTGCAGCACATTTCTCCAGGTTACCTGAGACAAGATGAATGGAAGATCAGTTTTCCAGGCATAACTGCATTCCCTCCTCCTGTGCTGGTATTTTCAAGGCGTTAGTAAGTCAATCAACATGGCTAGAGGGTAGAGTTTGTTTAAGGAAAGATTGAGGGAGAGAATGGGAAGGTCAGTTGAACCATATTATGGAGGTCTTTAAATTCAAACCAAGAAGTGTAGACTTTATTATTAAAAAGTTGGGTGCCCTTGAAGCCTTTTTTAAAATAAAAAAATGCATTGTGTTATTTGTGTGTGTGTGGTATTTCACTCTCACCTGTCATGAAATACTAGATTTTTAAATGAAAATTCTTGATTGATTTATTTTTGCCAGACTCTTAACAATTGTGATTGATTCTTAATGTCAGACACATTATTAAGTGTTTAGAAATATTGAGAGAAATAGAAGGGACCTTGAGATATCTTCTGGTTCACTGCACCTTAGGCCCATTTTCTCCTGTTCTATCTTTGTCAGAGAGTAACAGCAGTGGGTCAGTGGTGTTCATAGTGAACTTTCATATATTTGAAAATGTTCTTCTGCCCCTTTCCCATACTTAACTCTAAGGTTCTTCTACTTCAGGAGCAAATACAAGATCTGATCTGACACTTGCTCTCAGAGATTTTCTGTTGCTTTTGATCTGTTTTCTCCCTGCATTATATCTTTACCTTCTTTCATTTCTGTCGCTACCTTTTCTCTTCTCAACTTAGCTCTTTTTGATTTCAGCAGACCTGTTTTATCTTATACTGTGCTTTTTAGGCTGTCTGGTTTGGTGTGCACGTATTGTTGAAAGGTATATAGTGTCAGTGAATCAGGGGCAAGGCTGTTTTTGTTTTTGTTTTTTTTCCCAGCAAGCTTTATTCTCTCTAGAAATGAAACAACAGCAATACAAAGTTGCCATTGTGATCCACTATATCCAGAGCAAAGAAAAGTGATGCTATGTTCTTTGCTATATTTTGGGTTATAATTACCATATGGGCTCTTCAGTTGGTGATTTGTGCTCCTTATATTGTCGCCTATCTTAAAATTTAATAAAATATTACCTCATGGGAAGTGTTGCAGTTTATAGAGTTTGTGTTCATTATCTCATCTAATCTTCATTAATCTTGTAAAGTGAATTGTACTCTCTCTGTTGTACAGATAAGGAATTGGAGGCTTAGACTGTGTCAGGCCCAAGGTCACACTGTAACTGTAATCCGGTCATTTTAAACATCAAATCTACTTTATATCTGCATTATGTTTTCTTAGTCAAGCTATAAACACATTCAGAGCAAAAGCTGTAGCTTGTATCTCTCTCCTTTGCACCAAGACCGCTGTTGTGCATACAATCAGTGTTCAATTAGTGTTTGATGCTGATATTTTGGCTCCTGCTGGATTAGGTCTTCTCATTTCCTTCGAGTGTTTTCTGGCCTTTAATGCTTCTCCTGATCATTCTGTCTACATGTCAACTCTCTGTGGCCTCATTGTCTGGAACTCCCTCCTTATATTCAGATATTTCAGAGCTGTCTCATCCAGAAAGTCCCACCCTCGCCCCAACCATGGTTGGGCAATTAAAAGAGAGAACTCTAGCTACTCTGAGAATTTCTGAAGACACAGCTCTTCACCTCATAGTCAGTGTTCAGATGTGAAAAGTTCACAAGTGAAGCATGCCTGATCATAGAGTCTCATCAGACAAGTAAATCCTACCTCTGATTTTGTAGTGTTCAAGGTGCCTTTTCTTAGCTCAAGATGGTTTGTGCAATCACCTCCTCCCATTATCCATGGAACACTATTTTTTGTTGCCTTGAATTTTAGATGCTTAAGCATTAGAGAAATTTTAGGAGAAGTCAGTAGTACAAGTTTTTTACATTATAATATGGTATTGTGGTTGTGATTCCTGCCTTCATTTTGCATACCTCAGGAGCAGGCCAGTGCTTTGCTGGAGACCAGCAACTTTCGGCCTCAGTTCTTAGCTTTTGTTGGAACTGGAAGTCTTCACTTTCTAACCAGAGTGGCCAGAGCTAAGCCTTGAGGCTATGAAAGTATGCCTGCCTTTGTTGTGTTGGTAGCTACAGCAGCCCAGATCTCAGTATTGTCATTCATGGTAGAAACCAGAGGGCATGATGCTCTAAGGTGGGGCCTGGAAGAACCACTTTGTAACACATGTCATACCCCTGTTCTGGTGTCCTGCAACTGAGAGAAACATTACCTCAGAAGGAAGAGAGTCCAGAAAGAAAAGTTACAGCAAAAAAAAAGGACTTCTAGCGGTTTGAATCCCAGCTCTGCCACCTGCCAACTGTGTGACCTGAGCAAGTTATTTAATAGGTCATTCAGTTAGTCAGTCAGTCAGTCAACAATTATCTGTTTGACTTTTGTGTGTACTTTGTACTTAGCAATGATCCTTCTGAATCTGCCTATGATAGATGGAGGCAATAATTTGGACTTTCATGATTATTGTGAGGTTTGGAAATAATCTTTTAGCCGGGCTCGGTGGCTCAGCCTGTAATCCCGCGCCTTTGGGAGGCTGAGGTGAGTGGATTGCCTGAGCCCGCGGGTTCGAGACCTGCCTGGGCAAGCAAGACCTCATCTCTACAATAAATCAAAAATCAGCCGGGCATGGTAGCGCATGCCTGTAGTTCCAGCTCCTGGGAAGGCTGAGGCGGAAGGATCGCCGGAGCCCAGCAGGTCGAGGCTGCGGTGGCCGGGAGC
>CAUYQG010227905.1:0-10918 GCA_963574415.1 Tarsius wallacei | reverse complement strand
TAGTGAAATCCTTCAGGGAAAAGATATTACTGTTTTGTTTCCCCAAGGCCCCTAGCCCAGTACCTGAACAATAACACGCATTATTTACATAATTGATTTTCTCAACTCAGAGAGGTTGTATTTTATTTTTATGGTATCATGGGAAAACCTGAGAGTGACATCACCATAAGTGTCACATGGGTGGTCTAGAGAGCTTCATTAAAATATAAGACATGATTAGTGAGGTTGAACACTTCTTCATGTGTCTGTTGGCTGCTCGGATGTCTTCCTTTGAGAAGTGTCTGTTCATATAATTTGCCCATTTTATAATGGGGTTGTTTGTGTTTTTCTTTTCCACTCTTTAATTGTTCTGTATTTTATGGACTTGTTTTATATTTTAAAGGGCATTTCGTGGTAATTGAAACAGGTGTTTTTTAAATAATGTTAGAAATATTCTTATCTATTATCTTTACATAATTGTAAAAATCAAGTGGTGAATTAATTTCTCCTATTAATATTTTTCTTTGCTTTTCTCTTATTTTTTAAATCACCAACTTTGATCAAGGTTGTTATTGTGGTTTGACTTTTCAACTCATAGATGAAGCACTCATTTTATTCCACTCCTCTTTTCTCCTTTCCACAAATACCAGCCATGAATTCTATGAGCTAGAAACAAAGCCAGCTCAATGCACTCCCATTATCAGCAATTTCTGCTTCCCTCAATTTTGCAATAATCTTTAGAGTATTGTGGTTGACTTTATTGACATTACATATAAATAAATGAAGAAGTGATTGAATTGAGGGCATGGAGTTATGTCTGATAACCTACAAAACTGTTTCTGGTATAGCACAGGATAAAACAATATGGGCTCTAGGTGTTTCCTAAAGATGCCGAATGATTATACTTGGGTAGCAAAATAGGATACTGTTTACTCATAATAAACTCTTTTGCATGAAAGGCACTTCTAGTTGAGGATGTTAACAAAGTAGACAATGAAATCTCCAGGTGCTTGGGTTTAAATGTTATTATTTATGTTATTGCATGTTTTGGATTTAGTTTTCTTATGTTTTAAATATTTATGATAAAATATAATTGAAAAGACTTAATTAAATAAACACTTTATTCAAGCACATAGTGAAGTTGTCCTTATATAATCTTAACAATTTTGAATTTGACTAGTGTCATTTTTAAAAGACGATGGTTTACATTCTTTCCAGCTAAAAGAATACTGCTAAAAATGACATTTCTTATAAAAGGGTAACTGCTATTGTAAACATTTTGCTGGCAAATAATGTATTTTTGAGGTATGCTCTGTCCATGCCTAGGTGTTCAAGAGTTTTTTTTTTTTTTTTTTATCAAGAAGGGATGCTGGATTTTATCAAAAGCTTTTTCTGTGTCTAATGTTATAATCATGTGGTTCTTGTTTTTACATCTGTTGATGTATTTGATTATGTTTATGGTCTCACAGATGTTGAACCAGCCCTGCATCTGGGGGAAGAAGCCTACTTGGTCATGGTGGTTAAATTTTGAGATGTGCTGTTCGATACAATTTACTAGAATCTTTTTTTTTTTTTTGAATCAGAGTCTCACTCTGCCGACTAGGTGGGAGTGCAGTGGCATGCCACGGCCACTGCAGCCTTGACCTGCTGGGTTCAGGTGATCCTTCTGCCTCAGCCTTCCAAGTAGCTAGAACTATAGGCATGTGCCACCATGCCCTGCTAATTTTTCTTGATTTATTGTAGATATGAGGTCTCGCCAAGTTGCGCAGGCTGGTCTGAACTCATGGGCTCAGGCAATCCTTTCACCTTGGCCTCCCAAAGTGCAGGGATTATAGGCATGAGTCACCATGCCCGGCTAATTTGTTAGAATCTTGTTGAGAAATTTTTCATCTATGTTTATCGGTAATATTGACCTGTAGTTCTCTATCTTTGCTGGATGTTTATCCATTTTGGGGACTAAAGTGATGTTAACCTCATAAAATGATTTGGGTTGAATTCCATCTTTCTGGATTGCCTGGAATATTTTCAGTGTGGTGATTCTTAAAAGATCTAAAAATCAACCTTCCATATGACCCAGCTGTCCCCTTTCTGTGAATATACCTGGAGGAACTCAAATCACTCTATTAAAAATATACTCATATGTGCACGTTTATTGCAGCATTATTCACAATAGCAGAAACATGGAACCAACTGTGCTGTCCATCAAAAGAGGACTGGATAAAGAAAATTTGGTATATATCCATGATGGAATATTACGCAGCCATAAAGAAAAACAAAATTACAAACTTTGCAGCAGCTTGGATGGATTCAGGGTTTATAATACTCAGTCATCTATCACAGAAACAAAGATCTGATTACTACATGTACTCACTTATCAGCAAACCCAGGACATTTATCATAACACTATAAGAATAAGGGATTGGCAGTAGTGGGGCACTGCCAGGAGCAGGAAGAGGAGGACACATAATATAAAATAAGGTTACCCAATCTCAAACAAGGCAAAATGGGGACTAAGCGGAGGTCCGAACTCTACCTGTACGATGACCACTTATGTACTTAGCTCTGAATTTTACCCCACATATTTAAAACAAAAAGAAAAAGAAAAGAATGTATTTTTAAAAATCATACCTAGAGTAATGCTTTCCATCTAAACTCAGATGACAATTATTGATTTATTTCTTCTCATTTTGTTTCAAACTAATGTATTCTGAAGGTGAGAAACTATTTTAAATCACCTTTTAGCTTATCCTTTTGGTTTTCCTCAGGTTTCTGGTATCCTTAATACAGATCAGCAATAAGATATAAAGAAATAATTTGTTTTAGACTGAAATGTTTATAGATTTAATGCTAACCATTATTGAGTTCACCGCTCTTTAGTAACTTGAAAATGTTTGGTATTAATAAACACTTTCAAAAAATTTGTGTCAGAGAACCAGATATCCTGAGATGATTTCTGCTGCAACATTGATTCATTCTGAGATGAAAAGCCAAGGTTGCTTGCAGTCTATCAGGATAATACCACCTTGCCTTTGTGTATGGAGGTGAGAGAGTAGACAGGCCACTGGGCACTAAGGGTTTTAAAAGCAGGATGAAGACAGATATTTGAGCTGCATTACTCTGAAGTTTATAAGCTATAAGAAAGAATCAATCAAAATTCAAGGTTTTATTTCAGGTTTTTTTCCCACCTGAGATTGTTTGTAATGGACTCTAAACCTATTCTAAAAATAACTTGTCTTGCTCTTCCACAAAGTGTTTGGGCATTGATACGATGGGTAAAAGTAAGTCCTACAGTGATATTACAACATGTGAAGACACTTTATCCAACAAGTATAAGCCACAAGGAATAGGTTTTAAGATAACACTTGAGATAACATTGTCCCATTGTCAATCATATTCATAGACACTAGCATCTTTTGTATTTGAGATTAGACATTTGCAATGTAATTGCTCACATAAAGGGAAAAAAGAATAAGAACTGCAGAGCTGAAATTTAAATCCAGGCATATTTGATACTAAGTCTATAATTCTTCTACTGTTTTATGCTACAATAGAGACATTACAAACTTTATTTTATCTTCCCCCCAAGAATTTCCCTTTTATTCAAGCCTTAGTTTTGTTTTTTTAAATATGGGATTGCTAAAAATATTTTTTTCTTTTATTCCTTTCTGCTTTGATTAGGATCTGATGAATGTGAGAATCAGCAAAATTACCCACAAAGAAACAGAAAAGTGTATACATAACATAAAGACCTGAGTACCCATCAGTGAACTCAAGAGCCAGATCTCCATTTGGCCATATTCCAGGTATCTCTGGTTACTGCTTATTCTCCAACCTGCAACCGTGGCATGTGTTGAATGAAGCAGTTGAAACTATCGGCTTTCTTAGCAAGTACTGCAATTATAAAAATAGAAGTCTTCATCAACTTCATTTTTATTAAAAATTAATTCTCACAGTTATTATTACTACAAATCACTGAGTGCTTATTGGGTGCCAAACACTTTATAACACTCATAAAATATGACCACAGATGAGTTTTATAATCCCCAGTATACAAATGTAGGAACTGGAGTTCAGAGAGGTCAAATCACCATTGCCATTGTATACTTTTAGGTAGGGTGTTGACACAAATTCATTTCTAGATATGCCTATTGCCATAGTCCAATTCTTCCTACTTTACACTGCTGCTGTTAAACTAAATACATAAAATTCAGGTGACAGGAGGGGAATCCAATTTATTTGGGCAGGCGTCGTAATACAAATATCTTTCATTTGCACTTCACAGTGTCTCATCTGTATAATCTCATTTAATTCACTAATTCTACAAAAGTGAAAAGCAACACTATTAGGAGGGAGGGTGCAGGAAGATGGAGTGCAAAGAAATGTCTGCTTTGTACGAAATCACTAAGGGAAAGAAAGGTCACATTGCCAGCTGGTGCTATGCTGTCTGTCATCAGGTTTTATAATATGGTGTAAACACGGGGTCTGTGACACTGAACAAGCAGGGAATAGCTTATTACCTCCAAAAATAGCACAAATGCCAAGCAATTTTAACTGGTTTAGTCTCGGGAAATTTCTTCACTCCCTAAGAATGTAAGGTTACATTAAATTATTTAGAAACGTAAGGCTTGGGTGTATCAAAAAGTTGAGCCTCTCTACATTATTTTGTAGATGCTTAAGTATTATTTCAAATTAGACTTGCTGAATCCTTAAGCTAAAACTATCTAAAGAGTACTAATATTAGATCAGGTGTTGGATTATGAAAACGAAGCACAATATTCTATTAAAAGAAAAGAGGAATGATATATGCCTTGGTGAAAACTCTACTTGCCATATTCTTTTGAATTTAAAATGAAGAGCTATTTCTCAGGCAAAGTTTGTCTACCGAGTGGCGTTCCATAGTGAAGACTTGAAATGAAATTATCCAAACAAAGATGTTTATTAGCCTGAAAAATCTACAGAATTTTAACCACAGAAGCAGAATGCTGCAAAAGCTATGATGAACACTAGCTCTGTAAAATTCTTAAGCAATTAGTAAAACACAGAGAAGAAAACATTACTTAAGGACAATTTTATGTTCATTCTTATTGTTTTATGACTAAATAATTATATTTTCCTTCTATAATATATATTTTAATAATTCTCCTTGAGGTACTTCATACCACAAAAAACCTCTAAAGGAAGGTTCTGAATTAGAATAATTTTTCTGTTTGAAATAAGGGCTGTTTTTACTTTTTCATAAAAAAATCCCAAATCCAGACTTTACCAATCCTGTGACTTTTTTCATCTAAAGAAGGAAATGATGCTTATGCAATATCCATTTCCTCACCTCTGTTACCTATATGTTTCCTACCTAAGCTGACTGCAACTTATTTGGCAAGACAACGATTTCTAACTTTAGCAGTGAGATCTTATGTTCAAATGAAATCCTGTGTAGATACCTGACATGTAATATGAGTGGAAAGTCAGCTGATGAGTTGAAGATTAGAAGTTGAGAATAGGGAGCAGAGCCTACCTTAGGTTCATTTTACCCACTTCTCCTCCATGACCTGTGGAAATCTTAAAGGAAATCCTAGGAAACAACTGGAATATAGCACCCAACATATTGTTAGCCGGATTTGGTTGTTAAGATTCCATTCCATTTCATTCAGAGTTGTCAAATGCCTACTCATGCTTCTAAATTTCTAACACATATATGTCTTCAGGAATAATAGCAAATAACCATAACAACGAATTGTTATTTTCTGCTATAGGAGTAACTACAAGTTTTAAAAATTTGAGGGTAAAAATATAATAAAACTATGGATAATTGATTGTTATGAACAAATATTGTAGTAAGATGATACACTAAAATGGTATCAATCAGTGTTCTCCAAAGAAATAGAACCAATAAAATGTGTGTACATATATACATATATGCATATAAACATTTATGTTATATATATGAAAAGATTTATTTTAAGGAATTGTCTTGTGGAATTGTAGGGATTGTCAGATCTAAAATCTGTGAGCCCAGGCTAGAGGAATTAATGTTGTAATCTTTTTTTTTTTTTTTTTTTTGTGTTGGAGTCTAACTTTGTTGCCCAGGCTGGAATACAGTGACATGCTCATGGTCATCTCAGCCTTGACTTGCTGGGCTCAGGTGATCCTTCCACCTCAGCCTTTCAAGCAGCTGGAACTACAGGCATGTGCCACCACGCCTGGCTAATTTTTTAAATTTATTATAGAGAAGAGTGCTCTCCAAGTTGCCCAGGCTGGCCTCGAACCTGTGGGCTCAGGTAATCCACTCACCTCGGCCTCCCAAAGTGCTGGGATTATAGACATGAAACACCGTGACCAGCAGAATTTTTTTTTTCTTTTTCAGGAAATCTGTTATTGGCATTAAGACATTTTAATTGTATGAGGCTGAAACTGTTGAGAGTAATTGTCTTTACTTAATGTCAATTGATTGCAGATTATAACCACATCTACAAAATAGCTTCATAGTTGCTTAAATTAATGTTTGATTAAATAACTGAGTACCATCGCCTAGCAAACTTGACACATAAAACTAACCACCACAAAATAAAGGTAAAGTAGTTTCTACGTGATATATAAATCTGATAATAAGAAACATTAAAGAAAATACAGCACAAAATAAATACTAAATAAAAAAATTTAAAAAAAATTCAATAAATTTAATATTCATGAGTTATCGTTTTTTTTGTTTTGTTTTTTTTTTGAGTTGGAGTTTCACTCTGTCACCCAGACTGGAGTGCAGTGGCCACTCCCGGCCACCGCAGCCTCGACCTGCTGGGCTCCAGCGATGCTTCCACCTCAGCCTTCCAAGTAGCTGGAACTACAGGAGTGCGCTACCACACCTGGCTAATTTTTGATTTATTGTAGCGATGAGGTCTCTCCAAGTTGCCCGGGCGGGTCTCGAACCCGCAGGCTCAGGTAATTCACTCACCTCGGCCTCCCAAAGCGTGGGATTACAGGCTGAGCCACCGAACCCGGCCGAGTTATCAATTTTAATTTGAAATTTCAAAATACAGAAAAATAAGTGCCCCGGATAATAGTTTTGATATTTGTTTCATTACAAGTATTTCAGATGAAGAAAATTTTCTTTCATTTTAGTATTCTGTTTGGTTGAATTGATAAGATGGGTCCAAAGTCATCTCCACATTGATTTTAGCCTACATTTAGTTTTGTATAACCTTTTTTTTAATAAAAAAAGGAAAGATTTTGTTTGCTTGTCTTGATTTGGTTCTGCTATTGGTATTTCTTTTTTCAAGTTTCAATTTAGATATTTTATTAGAAAACTTGTGCATATCTTCATGTTTTTTCTTTTTTTAATTATAAAGACGTGAGGTACAATTCAGGGTTAGGTATACAAACATTGATTATGCAGGTACCCTTGTTGATGAGGTATGCCCCTCCCTCCCCTAGCAGTTTCCCTCAACTGCCAATCCCACTCCCCATCCCCTGAGAGTTTCCCACTACTGCCAACCGCTTTCTTATAGTATTATAATTGTTCAAGGTCCGCTTATGAGTGAGAACATATGTTACTCTTTTATTTGTTTGTGTTATAGACCACTGAGCATAATCGACTCTAAATCCATCCAAGCTGCTTCAAAGTCCATATGTTTGTCCTTCTTTATGGCTGCATAATATTCAGTTGTGTATAAGTACCACATTTCTTTTATCCAGTCCAACTTCGATGGGCAATGTGGTTGGTTTCAAGTTTTTGCTATTGTGAATAAAACTGCAACAAACATATGTGTGCAGGTATCTTTTTTGTAGAATAATTTGAATTCCTCCAGGTATATTCCCAATAGGGGAATTGCTGGATCATATGGAAGGTCATTTTCTAGTTCTTTTAGATACCACCATGCTATCTTCCAAAGAGGTTGCACTAGTATGCATTCCTACCAGCAGTGTAGAAGAATTCCTTTTTTTCCTGCATTGCCACCAGTATCTGTTGTTGTTTGTTTTATTAATAATGGGCATTCTTACTGGGGTTAGGTGGTATCTCAATGTGATTTTGATTTGCATTTCTCTGATGATGAGTGAGGTTGAGCACTTTTTCATGTGTCTGTTGGCTGCCTATATATCTTCTTTTGAGAAGTGTCTATTCATGTCTTTTGCCCATTTTTTAATGGGGCTGTTTTTTGGGGGGGTTTTTTTGGCACATTTGAGTTCCTTGAAGATCCTAGATGTTTGGACTTTGTCAGATACACAGTTGGCAAGTATTTTTTCTCATCCTGTGGGCTGTCTCCCTGCTCTCTTGATAGTTTATTTTTCTTTGCAGAAGCTCATTGGCTTGATTAGGACCCACTTGTCCTTCATATTTCTTAAGGTATGGGCATTTATGGTTCTGAATAAGAATTGGTTGCCAGTTCCAATTTCCATAAGGGTGTCTCCTGCGTTCTCTAAGATTCTTATAGTTTGAGTTTTTACATTTAGGTCTTTGATTCATTTGGAGTTAATTTTTGTGTATGGTGATGTTATGACCCAGCTGCGAGAAAGGAGAATAGCCAGCATACCAGGTTCAAATCTTAAGCCCTTTATTTAAGCTACTGTCCGAGACTGGCTATTGCCATAAAAGCTCTTGGCACAGAGTGGCATCAGCAAGAAGCTTATAAAGGCAAAATCTGCAAGTGGGCTACATAGCAACTTAGCAACCATAGCAACCATAAACTAGCAGCTTAGCCATAGCAACCATAAACTAGTAACTTAGCTATAGCAACCATAAACTAGCAGCCTAGCAACCAATATGGGAACTTTTAATTGTTAGGGAGTTTTGATTAATTTGATGTCCCAGGCACAGCTGTTAACTGAAAAGTTCCTGGATTAGGCCAACAAGATATGGTTTAAGGCAGTTACATAGAGACAAGGTGGAAGGACCATTACACAATGGAGTTACCTTGCTTAGGTACCTAACAAAATATAAAAATGAAATATAAGAATGTAACAATGAGGTTCTGCAAGGCATAACATTTGATTTTAGTTGACAAAGCATACAATTACATGAAACTTGTGGCTAGAGAGTTTTCAAATGGTGAGCCAGAATGGTCAGCGTGATCAGCTCAGGGGAACAAAGCTGTGGGTCTGTGGTCAAGGGAACATTACAAAAATTACATGCACACATTGGGGGGTTTAATTTTCTGTTCTGCTGGATATTTCAGTGATAGGTAGGGGTCTTGTTTCAGTCTTCTGCTTGTGTTCAGCCAGTTTTCCCTGCACCATTTACTGAATAGGTTCTCCTCTCCCCAGTGGTTGTTGTTGGAGGCTTTTTCAAAGATGATTTGGTTGAGAAATTGAGGCTTTGCTTCCGGAATCTCTATCCTGTTCTATTGGTCTATGTGCCTGTTCTTGTACCAATACCATGCTGTTTTCATTACTGTAGACTTACAGTAAAGTTTGAAGTCTGGAAATGTAATACCTCCTGCTTTGTTTATTTTGCTAAGGATTGTTTTGGCTATCCATTGTCATTTATGTTTCCACTTGAATTTCTGTATTGCCATTTCCAGGTCTGAGAAGAATGATGTTGGTAACTTAATGGGTATTGTGTCGAATCTGTAGACTGTCTTTGGTAGAATGGATATTTTAACAATGTTGATTCTTCCTATCCATGAGCATGGAATATTTTTCCATTTGTTTACGTCTTCTTGAATATCTTTGAGCAGTGTTTTTTAGTTCATTGTAAAGACCTTTCACTTCATTGCTTAGGAAGAAGTCGAGGTATTTCATTTTTGTGTGGTTTTTGTGAATGGGATTGTGCTTTTAATTTGGGTCTCTGCCTGTTTGTTGTTGGTGTATAAGAATGAAACTGTCTTTTGCACATTTATTTTGTACCTGAGACTTTCCCAAAGTTCTTTATCAGTGCAAGCAGGTTTTTAACAGATTTTCTTGGATTTTCAAGGTATAGGAATATATCATCAACAAAGAGGGATAACTTGACTTCCTCTTTTCCTGTTTGGATATTCCAGATTTCCTTCTCTTGTATAATTGCCCTAGCTAGGACTTCCAACACAATGTTGAACAAGAGGGGTGAGAGTGGGAAGCCTTGTTTTGTTCCAGTTTTAGGGGAAATGTTTCCAGTTTCTGTCCATTTAGCAATATGTTAGCTGTGGTTTTATTGTAGGTGGCATTTACTATTTTGAGGTATGTTCCTCCTATACCTAGGTGTTTGAGAGTTTTTATCAAGAAGGAATGCTGGATTTTATCAAAAGCTTTCTCTGCATCTAATGTGATAATGATGTGGTTCTTGTTTTTACATCTGTTGATTTATGTAATTACATTTATGGTCTTGTGAATGTTGACCCTGCCCTGCATCCTGGGGTTGAAGCCTACTTGTTCATGGTGGATGATTTTTGAGGTATGTTTTTGGATCCAATTTGTTAGAATATTGTTGAGGATATTTGCATCTATGTTAATAAGGGATATTGACTTATAGTTCTCTTTTTTTGTTGGATTTTTACCCAGTTTGGGTATCAGTGTGATGTTAGCTTTATAAAATGATTTGGGGAGAATTCTGTCTTTCTCAATTGCCTGGAATACTTTCAAAAGGATTGGCATCAGCTCCATCTTGTAAGTTTTGTAGAATTTGGCTGGAAAGTCATCTAGTTCAGGGCTTTTTTTTTTTGTAGGTAGTTTCTGTATGACAGAGTCAGTTTCCTGGATTGTTATTGGTATATTTAGTATCTCAATGTCTTCTTGTCTCAACCTGGGGAGGTTGTGTGATGTCAGAAAGTCCTCCATTTCATTTAGGTTATCAAGTTTGTTTCCAAATTAGTGTACATAGTAATCTCTGTTAATCTTTTGTATTTCTTCATGGTCTGTTGTGATTTGTGATTCACAAAGTGAATAGAGAAAATAAACAGAAAGACCAGGGTGGGGGGGAATGGAATTCAGACCAAATCCTCACACAAATATCGACACCTTAAACTTGCTATTGAAA
>CAUYQG010227904.1:0-23785 GCA_963574415.1 Tarsius wallacei | reverse complement strand
CTCAGCCTTCCGAAGAGGCTACATTTCTAACCAGCTCTCAGGTGATGCCTATGTTGATGATAATACTGTTGGTTGATGGCCCATAGTTCCTGCAGCAAGGATTCCAGCAAGGCTCCAGACACCAACTCACTGCGTGACCTTGGACACATTATTTCACCTCCCTGAGCTTCAGTCTATCTGTAAAATGAAAAAATGATAATAGTACCTCCAAGAGTTACTGGGAGTACTAAATATAGCAATGCATGCAAAATCCTTAGCCCAGGGTATGGCACAGAGTATGTGAGAGAGGTGGTAGATACAGGGTGAAAAAATGGAGCCTTCTCCTAAGTGGGCTTTTCCCTGGGGAGACCTTTCAGAGAATGAGAAGAGCACATCTTTTCAAACTTAGCACTGTCTGACCCCAAAGTCAACCAGTTAATCCCTAGATGGAGATACTTGTAGCAAACAGACACAGCCTTGGAGGACTGAGCAGTGAGTGGTGCAGGCCTGTGTTTGCATAAGGGATGGACAGAGGACAACTGATGACCTCTCCACACCACAGGGCACAGGGCAGGCAATCAAGTGCTATTTCAGGAAGACGAGCCCTTAGTAAACAACTTCGGAGGCTTGGTCAGGCTTAAGCATGCAAGAACCACTAAGCAGAGGCTGTCTCTGGGTATATGTGTGATGCCAGGTCAGCACTTTTCAGTGTCTTTTGGTGGGTAAGATTTTTGTTTGTCTTTTATCTAAAGTAAACCATGGATTACACATGTTGAGAAACACTCTTCAAAATACTGAGGAATTCAGAAGTGTGCCTGGCATAAGTGAAGGATTTCTGGGTAGGGGTGGGTCAGTGGAGTGGGGTGTGGACCCGGCCTTGGAAGGCTGACTGGGGGAGAAGTGGGAGGAGGAGAAGAGACAGCAGAGCGGAAGTGGGTACACGAATGGAGTCTAGTACAAAAAGAGGACAATCAGGAAATCATTCTGTGCAGAGAAGCAAGGATCATGACTTGAGCAAGATGGGTATGTTGGCTTCTTATTACAAAGTCACACCCCACACGTAGTGGCTTCAACTTTCTTACCGTTTGAAAGTCAGATGTCTGACCTTGTAGCCTAGTAGCAATAGACCTCAGGGGCTAAATCAAGGTGTGGAAAGGGCTGTGTTCCTTCTGGAGGCTCTAGGGGAACTTCTGCTTCCTTGCTCTTTTCAGCTTATAGAGGCTGCCTACAATCCTTGACTCACGGCCACTTCCATCTTTAAGGTCAGCAAGCACATTGCTCACCTCTACTCCCATCATCTCATCACCTCTGACTCTTCTGCCTGCCTCTTTCACTTGTAAGGACCCTTGTGATGATGCTGGACCCATCTGGCTGGTCCCGGATAAAATCTCCTCGTCTCAAGAGCCTTCAGAAGTCCCTTTTGCTACTTACAGACAGTCATGCACCACATGACATTTCAGTCCATTACAGACTGCATTTATGATGGTAGTCCCCTAAAATTATAATACCATATCACGATTGTACCTTTTTATGTCTACATGTGTTTAGATCCACAAATACTTACCATTGTGTTAAGGTACCTACAGTATTCAGTGCAGGTTTGTAGACTAGGAGCAATAGGGGGTGTCGAAAGGCCATAGCATCCAGGTTTGTGTAAGTGTAGTCCATGATGTACACAACAAAATCACCCAGTGACACATTTCTCAGAATGTGTCCCCATTGCTAAGCAATGCATGACTGTAACATATTCACCGGTTTCAGGGATTAGGATATAGACCTCTCTTTGGGGGTCATTATTCTGACTACACAATGGAGATGCCAGTCTTCAGGGTTTTATTGGAAATTCAATTTATTAAGGAAGTTCCTAAAAAAGAACAAAATTCTTGTCCAAGAGTTTGAGATAGAAGAAAAAAGAACGTTTCATTACTAGGCTATACTGACTGCTTTATAAGGGGGTTTTGCTCTCACAGGAGGACTGAGGGTCCACAGTAGTATGGCATTGTGATGAGGTCTGCTCCAAGAGACCCCCTTGGAAGAGCCACTGGCAGTGAGGACCTTGGACCTGCCATCCACGGCCTCCCCTTCTTCTCCTCAGCACTGCCCTCCGCTTAGCAGAAAAATCCACAAAATCTCTTAGAACCTCTGGCATCAGAACCAGGGGCTTGGGAAGTAATCTCGTCTGGGCATCTCCCCCATTTCTGCCAGGTTACTAGAGAGGGAGCCTAGAAGGCCTTACCAGACAGCACTAAGGCTTCAGCCTCCTCCAGCTTCTTCCGCGTGGAGCAGGGGATCTGGGGCCAGGCAGGCTCCATGCATATTCAGTGAACAAATCAATGAATGAATGTGTGAATGAGTGCATGAATGTGGTTTATATACCTTTTAATGTGACCCTTTCTCCTCCTCCTCCTCCCCTCCTCCTCCTCCTCCTTCTTCATTATTTTTTAACAAGGAATATATTTCTTTTAATTGTGAAGATACAGGGTACAATTCAGGATTAGGTGTACAAGTGGTCATCGTATAGGTAAAGTTTGGGCCTCCCTTTGGTCCCACTTTGCCTGGTTTGAGATCAGGTACCTTTATTGATGTTGTATCCCTCCTCCTACCCCACCAGTATCCCACTACTGCCAATCCCTTCCTTGTAGTATTATGGTAAATGCTCAGGGTCCACTTATGAGTAAGAACATGTGGTACTCTGTTCTTTGTTTCTGTGATAGATCATTGAATAAGATAGATTCTAAATCCAACAAGGGATCCTTTTTGTAAAAGTAGCACTTTCCAAGCACATATAACATCTCACAGATCACTGTTATTATCATATGGGAACCAAGGAATTTTCTTTTCTCATACCAAAAAAAAAAAAAAAGTGATGCCCCACTACCTTGCCACTACTTTTCTTCTCACTCATGATGCATGATAGCATCTAGTGCAGTACACACTCTGAGTACTTTGATGTCCCTACCCCTTTATTTGGAAGCCACAGGGGGAACAAGAGAAGGTCAGAACAGAGTCCAGGACTCTGAGGGCTTCCCAGACTTATTCCAAGATCCTGAAAAACCTGGTTCCTAATTGGGATAAATGAGCCACACTCATCTCAATGAATGTGAATGGCCATATATTTTCACCTTTTCTCACATCCACAATCAGACCGAAGCTTGGAGCTGTCACCTGCTTGGCCTAGAATGGCACTTACGAAGTCAGTGATGAGTAATTGATCAGAACCTGGCATGGAGGTGGGCAGACGTTCCCAGCCTGTCTCCAAAGCCAGAAGAAGTTGGTATGGGGCATGTTTTTGGTGTTTGTGAGTTTTGTTTTGGAGGGGAATGAGTATTACTCAATTTTGACCAGTCTCCAGAGTTTTGCATGAGACGAAAACCCAAGTGTGAAAATTCCACTTGGCAAATATCCATAACAATCTGGGCTTAAGAGTTTGGATATTCTAATGGATTTAAAACTGCAACTGTTCTTCAAATATTTCTACAAATTCCCTCAAACTTAGCAGACTGACTTACAGTTCAAAGAAAGTACTCAATTTCTTTGCTGCAGAATGCCAAGCTGAGGCAACCTGTTCACAAGCCTCCCCTGAGACTCCTATGAAGTGTAAATTGGCCTCTCCCAGGAAATCACTCTGTGAGGCCAGCAGGTGATTCAGATGTAGCTGGAATGGGTTTGTCCTTTCTAGAGCAATGATGTGATGTTCACGGCATGACCTCACTGACAGCCTTTAGTTTAAATCTGTGGTTCCAAATTCCACCAGGGCAAGACCAGTTTGAGAAGCCCATATGGTAGAAGGTCTGTATCAGAGCTCCATTTTAAATGCACACAGGTCTCTGCTGCTTCATCAGAGAGCAGACAGACAGGTGCCCAGGCAAGCATGGGCTGAGTGAGAATCCCGTTAGCCACAGAGCGGCAGGCTTACAGAGCCAGTGACTGGGGAAGTCCTCAGCAAGCTTTTTTTTCTTTTTGTAGAGACAGGGTCTCACTATGTAGCCCAGGCTGGTCTCGAACTTCTAGGCTCAAGCAATCCTCCTACCTCAGCCTCCCAAACTGCTGGGATTACAGGCCACCACACCTAGCTCCTAGAGAGCTTTGAGATACTGGATGTACTTTCTTGCCAGCTCGTGTGTTGTATCTCTGGAGATGGAAACACTTAGCCAATTCCATTCAAGATCAGTTCACTTCTCCAAAGGGGCAGACTGTATTATTTGAATTATTCAGGAAGGTTTATTTACCAGCACTAAGATATAAGCTATGTCAATTAAATGATAATTATGTTTCTCTAAAAATACCCAGTGAGATTCCCTGGTTTTTATCAACCTGCAAAGAGGATTTCCTGTCTGTTCACTTAGAGACAGACTGCATGTATGACAGCCGACCTCAATATTCTGAGTGGCAGAATGAAAATTTAATATTCTTCAAATACATTACTAAATAGTTAACTGCACTTCTGCTACTTATTTGTTTAATGTACTAGAGTCCTCCTCAAAGAGCTGATGGTTCATTCTCACCTTTGCCAGGTTCACTCACCTTTTAAATACACAGGCCTAAGGACAAGGGACAGAAGTTCTGGGTTCCAGCCCAGCCTCTCACAAGCTGTTTTACCTTGGGCAAGTTGCTGCCACTTTCTGGGCCACAGAAACTCTGGTCTAATACTCTGGGGAATCCTCCCACCTACTCTTCTGCAACTTCCCATGAATGTCAGCCTTCCTGGAAGGAAGAAAATTACATGTGATCACTCTTTGCCTACAGAGGATCGAATTAAGAAATTAAGCCTGGAAAGAAACATTTTGCACAGAAGTATTCTCTCCTTTCATTCCTCTTGTCAATCCTTACTTTCCCTGCCCTGAAAAGTCCCTAAGAAGCCAAAAGAGCCATTTTGGAAGATACCTCTTTCTTCCCACCTATTCCTCTCTCTCCTTTCCTGTGTGCTCTAGGACTGGTCTTTTGTCTTTTCTTTATAGAATGAGTCTTCCTCCGCCTCTCTTTCTCCACACCTCTCACCTTATAGTACCGCCCTGGACCCCCACATCCTTCAAGCTCCCCACTTACCTTCTCTCGGAAAGATAATTTAGCATGTGGTGCCCAGGAGTGGATCCCCTCATGACTGGAAGGCGGTGTGCCCAGTCACAGGGTAAGAGCCTGGGAGGATGGGAGGAGCTTCACAGAACATGACCCACTGTTCATCCATCCACCCAGCCATACTTTCATTTGTGTAATCAGCACTGACTTTGTACCTAGAGATACTGAAAGGGATATGGTCCTTGACCAATAGGACGGCCACTAGTCACATGTGACTATCAAGCACTTGAAATGTGGCTGGTCCAAATTGAGATGTACTGTTAGGATTAAAAAAACACCATGGAATGCAGAGACTTAGTACAAAAGACAGAATGTAAAATAACAATAATATTTAGTATTAATTACATGTTGAAGTGGTAAATGGATATATTGGATTAAAGTCAAGTATTAATGTTAACGTCACCTGTTTTTTTTTACATTTCAACGCGGCTACTAGAAAATGTAAGATTGCATATATGCCTTGAGTATGTGAGGGATGGGAAAGATGGGCAGAGGATGGTGCAGTCACCATGGTCCAGAGTAGGTGGTAAGGGGCACCGGGTGGGGGGGACTTTTCCTGGACTGAGTAGGGGAAGGGCGGAGGCAGAGGGCTCATGCCAGGAACAGTGAAAATAAGTTAGGACCACAAGTAGAGAAACACATGCCAATAGTAACCTCTATTTTTCTTTTTTTTTCTTTTTTTTTTTTGAGTTGGAGTCTCACTCTGTCGCCCAGACTGGAGTGCAGTGGCCACTCCTGGCCACTGCAGCCTCAACCTGCTGGGCTCCAGTGATCCTTCCTCCTCAGCCTTCCAAGTAGCCAGAATTACAGGCGCGCTCTACCACGCCTGGCTAATTTTTGATTTATTGTAGAGATGAGGTCTCGCCAAGTTGCCCAGGCGGGTCTCGAACCCGCGGGCTCAGGCAATCCATTCACCTTGGCCTCCCAAAGCACAGGATTACAGGCTGAGCCACCGAGCCCGGCAACATCTATTTTTTTTAGCACTCACTACTTAAGCCAGTGTTCTGCATGTATTAACTCAAGTAAAGGTCACAACCCCTGAGGTAGTTACTATTGTTATCTTTTCTGTTTTATAGTTGAAGGAACTGAGGCACAGAGAGGGAACGCAACTTGCCTGGGATCACACAGCCAGGAAATGATCTCATCAGAATTTGAACCCAAGAGGTCTGACTCTACAGCCTCAGTGTGGAACTGAACCCTACGTAGCCCCTCTCCAGGGTTAGAATGGACAACCCCATAGGCTTGGGGAAAGGCAGAGCCTAGTCTGAGGGGGCAAAGTGTTTGGGAGACCCAAGGGTGTGCTGGCAGCAGCAGGGGTTAGAGAGGGCAAAGGCCACACCTCTCCAGCACCTGCCCTTCGGGTCCACACCTCCATTCTACAAGCCCTCTTCTCACATCTGCCAGGGGTGGCTGCCTCTACTACTCCCTCTGCCTTGAATGCTGTGACCTCCATAAGCCCATTTACCCTCCTTCACCATCACTTTCTGACCTCCACAACGCAGTCAACTCCCCCTATTACAAGCTCACATGGCACCTTGTACCTCTTCTCACAGGATTTCCTACAGACATAAGGTTATGTTCATTTATGTATTTTATTTTCTGTCTATCCTCAAAGGGAAGGAACTACGGCTATTTTTGCTCCCTTTTTATACTCAGCACTTGGCATAACTCCTAACCTATAATTGGTACCAATAAACACCTATGGAGTAAGAGATCAATTCCTCCTGCAAGATAGATGTTCTACCCATTTTAGAAATGAAGAAACTGGCACTCAGTAAGTTTAAGAAATTTGCTCCAGGTCACGGGCCCAGTAAGTGGGTAGAACTGACATGTCCCCCGAGCTGACTCACTTCACAGCCACCACCTCTCACTGAGAATGTAAGGAAGTGCTGGTATCCCCAGAAAGTGCACTGTGGCCAGAGGATGGGGAGGAGACCTGTGCAACATGCACCAGCCCCTCCCTATCCAGGCATTTGTTGGGACTCCCCCATCTCAGATGGCCTGGCCCCTCCTTCCTTCTTCCCACAAGTCTCTCATCTTCTGTCCAAAACCCTCCGTGTCTGCCATGGGCTTCTCAACCCTTTTCTTGGACAGATAGCACTGGTGAGTTTGCTAGAATTCCAAGGATTTGGCACAGATTGACCTTATCCCCAGGAAAACACCCTAGTTGTTTTTTGTTTTGTTTTGTTTTTTGAGTCAGAATCTCACTCCATCGCCCAGGCTGGAGTGCAGTGGCATACTCACAGCCACCCCAGCATCGACCTGCTGGGTTACGGCAATCCTTCCGCCTCAGCCTTCCAAGTAGCCAGAACTATAGGCTCATGCTACCACACCCAGCTAATTTCTTATTTATTGTAGAGACAAGGTCTCGTCAAGTTGCCCAGGCTGGTCTCGAACCCACGGGTTCAGGTAATCCACTCGCCTTGGCCTCCCAAAGTGCTGGGATTACAGGCTGAGCCACCAAGCCCGGTCCACCCTAGCTTTTTAAGCTGAACCCGTGTGTCCCCTTTTCTAGAGGAACCATTTCAGTGTTGCTGGCTCATGCTGTAATCATGTGCTCAGTCAGCCCATCAGCCTGTCAATAAATGCTAATTACTGAGTGGCTGTTCTAGTCCTTATACTTACCTTGAGAAGCTTATAGTCTTTTGTAGAAGGGAGCAGAGCCCATAGACTGACTCCAACCACCTCAATGCCATCCTGAAACAACTCACTTTCAAGACAATCCATATTTGGAGGCATGTGATCTGCTTGGTCCTTGTGCAGTTGATGGCACTCAGGGAAGGACAGATGAGGAGAATATTCTCTTTCCTAATTGTCAAATTTAGGACATGTGCATCCTGGCCTGTTAAAATATTAAATTTGCTCTGTACATGAGCGCTTACAACCTACAACAAGCAGGCTGTGCCTCTGCAGCTCTGAGTCTGTGCCCCAGGGCCCTGACAGATGTCAGCTGGTTCAGGAAATTCATGAGGAAAATATCCCCAGGTGAATTCTGTGGCGCATCCTGGAAGCAAAAACCAAGGAGGAGGAAGAATGCTTGGTGAGCTTAAGAGAGGGCTTTTTTTTTTCCTTTGTGGGATAAGGGGCATCTTCATGCTTAAGAGGAAAAGCAGGAAGAAATATGTGAGCAGAGACAGGAGGCTTCAGAATGACGGGGAAAGGGAGAGATTATGGTATTTGCTGGAAAAGTAAAGGAACTGACTGGAATCTTACTGTCTTGTGCACTGCCACATTCTCAGCACCTGAGAAGTGCCTGGGACATCGTGGATAATCAATAAACATGTGTTGAATAAACTGCATGAATTTCCCAGCATGTGTCTTGTAGGATATTTTTGTTCCATGTGATATTCATAGGTGCCCAGCAGGAGGACAAAATAAATAATGTCCAAAAATTTGGTAAACAGCCTGTTCTGCCTCTATCTCTGCATTGCAGAGAACATCTCTGAGGCAGAGGTTCTCAAACTTAGCCACACCAGAACCACCTGGAAGGTTCGTGAAATGTAGACTGCCAAGTCCCACCCCTGGAGTTTCGGACTCAGTGGGCCTGGTGTGGGGCCAGGCAATTTGCATTTCCAGCAATCAGTTGCCTCCAGTCCCAAGGACCACACTTCGAGAACCACTGCCTTGAGGAATCCTGCTGAAAGAAACCTGTTGAACTGTATTAAATGAGGTTATTCCAAAACATCTGTGACCCTGAACCCCTTTTTTCATGGTACATTTTGCCAGACCGTCAGAATCCCAGTTAGGAAAGAAAGCTTGAGAGGTTTCAAGATGAATGTATTAGTCCACTTTGCGTTGCTACAGAAGAGTACCTGAGGCTGGATAATTTTTAAAGAAAAGAAGCTTATTTGGCTCACGGTTCTGTAGGTTAATCAAGAAGCATGGTGCCAGTGTCTGTTTCTGGTGAGGCCTCAGGAAACTTCCACTCATGGAGGGAGGGGAAGGGCAGCCAGTATGTCACATGGGGAAAGAGAAAGCAAGGAGATGCCAGGCTCTTTTAAACAACCAGCTCTTGAATTAACAGAGCAAACACTCACTTCCACAGGGAGGGTACCAAGTCACATGGGAGCCCAAACACCTCCCACTAGACTTTACCTTCAGCACTGGGGATCGCATTTCAACATGAAGTTTGGAGGCGACAAATTTCAAGCAATATCAGTGAACATTTCCCTGAGTGATAACAAATGAGGGGCCCCATCTTCCCTTGCTGGCTCCATTTCTCCTCTGGCTTCTGCAGGAGACAGCTCAGAGAATGCACAACCACTGCTTTGTTGAGAAGGGATTTTCTACCCTAACCTCTGGTTCTCACATTAACACTGCCTACCCTACGTCCCTGGGGCTTTATGGAATTTGCACATCAGCCCCAAGCTGGGTGAGGGGAGAAGCTTTAAATTAGATGAGAGATGAATTGAAGTAAACTTTTTAATATAGATGCTCCTCAACTTATGATGGGGTTTTGTCCTAATAAAGCCATTGTAAGTTGAAACTATCAAGTCAAAAATTTGTCCAACACATCTAACCTACTGGACATCATAGCTTAGCCTTGCCTACCTTAAACATGAACAGAATGCTTACATTAGCCCACAGTTGGGGAATCATCAAACACAAAGCCTATTTTATCATAAATATCTCCTTTATCTTCTGTGATGTCTTGAACATTGTGCTTAAAGTGAAAAACAGAATGGTTGTATCACTACTCAAAGTACAGTTTCTACTAAATGCATACGGCTTTTGCACCATCGTAAAGTTGAAAAATCCTAAGTCAGGGACTGCCTGTACATGGAAACGGATGACTGGAAATGCAAAGGGATCTCCATGGGTGTTATCTAGGGGAGGGGGAGGAAATGTGACTGACACTGCTTAAGGGCCATGGTGAGAAAGAGTAAGTCAGCTCATTACACAGGCAAAAATCACAGCATGGTGCCAGGGTGCCAGGCACATCACCAGTGCCTGATAAAAGTGTGTTTCCTCTGCCCACAGATAGTTGAAATCCTGGGTGCTAAGCAATTCTTGATGTACATACTCTATGCATAAATTGCAAAGATGGTTTTTCAGGACAGTTTGGGGATTTGCCCAAATGCTGTTCAACCAAGTTTCAGTCGGGGTGGTCTCTTTGACACAGGCTACCTTTCATGTTTCCTGCATCCCTGCGCTCCACTGGCCTGACTCAGCAGTCGCTTTTTGACAGGAGGCCCAGCGGGTGCTTTCCGAGCTGTCATAATCACCTTCCGCTAAAAACACACGGTACTTCTCGCTGCCAGTTCGGAAGTGCAGGCGACCTCATGGGAAAATCTTAAATAGATTTGCAAATAAGAGAAGCACCTTTGCTCTGGCATGAGGTGGATCTTGGCGCTAACCAAAACCTCATCTTCCTAATATTCCAAAACAGTGGCCTGAGGCCAACCGGCCTTGCAAGTCTGCAAAGAGAATCTGGTTTGCATAATTTCAATCCTCCTAGTAAATGACTTTCTGTTTCATGAAACGAAGTTGAGTTTTGAACTACCCTTCAAATATGTCCTGTGGAGCCGGGGCTTTTGTAGTTCTGTTGTCCAATTGTCATCTGAACTGAGCACATGATAAGGCTGTTGAAGCAAAGAATGTCTTTCTAGAATGCAAGGCACTAAAATAAAGGACCACATTCCTCAGCTTGGCATACCAGTACTCTAGGGCCCAGCCTTGCCTTGGTCACACATCTTCAGGGTGTTTGCTGGAATTTATCATTCTGCCATCCATAGACTCCAGGTCTCCAAAGTTTATCACATTTTTCATCTTGCTGTACGATCTTCTCTGTCTTCCAATTTACTAATTCTGCTGTCAGCTTTCTCATCTACATTTAACTTATGTGCTTAATTTATTTCATTTCCACAACTGTGTCTTTTATTTCTGGTATTTTTATTTGGTTCTTTTTCAAACTGACCTTCCCCCATTAGTCCCTTTCCAACTGCTCCTGTGGCTCCTGTGAGGTTTGAGCATTTCTTGTGTCTGCTTTTTCTCACACATGCAAAGGATTGTTTCTTCTGTGTTTTGTAATTTTTCACTCTGAGCACCTCTATGGTAGGACTTGTCTAACAAATGCCCTAAGTTATGAGCACATCTCTATTGAGAGGTTTTGTGCTTATCTTTGCAAAGGACCCTAAAGATGTCATGGATGCATTTTTAAGTTCGTTTCTAAGTTCAGGATTTCACACCACCTGGTGCCCATGCACAGAGCAGGCCTTGGAGGTCTAATGTCTCAGAGGTCACTGGATCCAAAGTGGTTGTTTGGCTTTCACCTTGTATCCCTAGATAGTGGCAGTATTTATTCTGGGACTCGGACTTCAGACAGTCTTTCACAGCTGCAGGTTGATGTAGACATCCCAGCTCAAGTTTTCTCTGTACAGAGGACTTGGGTCCCCATTCCTCCCTTTGTAGCTAGTAGGGTGGGTCATAGCCCCTAGCAGCCACTCAGCTTCAACTCCCAGGTACAGTTTTGTTTTCTTGTTTTTGATACCTAGGGTTCTCTTTCTAGCTTTTTAATTTTTACTTTCTGTTATTACATTGTATCCAGCATCTCAATGTGTTTGGAAAAGGAAAGTGGTCCCCTATCTGATCAGGCTGAAAATATGTGCTAAACGGTGTATATGCCTTGGCTGAATTCACACAACAAGCCTATGAGTAGATACCATTATTATATCCACTTCACAGATGAGGCCACCATGGATTAGAAAGGTTCAATTATTTTCCCAAAGTCCAGAGCATGAGTCCTGGGAAATCCATGAAGCAGCTATGATACTCAACCCATTACCCACAGACTTGGCCTGCGCCAACTCCTCCTGCCCCTCTTTTTGCTGTCTTGTCCATCTCATTCTGTGGCTACCTTAAGCCCCAGGGCAGCTGGTCACTAGTGGTCTGCTCACTCTATTCAACCATACTCACACCAAAGCTCTCCCACCATCCCCCTGCTCCAAGTGGTCCTCTCCTCCTGCTCAAATCCTTTCCATCTTGCAATAGCCTGTTTCAGACACACTTTTTCAGTCACCCCTCCATTCATCTCCTTCCCCTCTCTAGTATTGTAAGTGCTGAGTAGGGGAGAATGGACAGGACAGAAACATCATCAAAATTGGGCAATACAGTAACTAGAGGGAGGGAAAGAGTAGGAGAAGTCGAAAACAGTACACAGTGTTCTGAGGTGGATGACAGATCGCATGAGGGAGTGTTTGCTGAGGCAGGGGATCCTGGGAGAAGGAGGAGGTTAGGCTATAGAATGGGAGATGCTGAGCTCAATCTTGGACACCATGAGTTGGAAGTGCCCTTAGAATGTCGGGAGGGGGGTGCGTCTGGAGACAATCTGACATGCAAGTCACTACTCATAGGTCTCTGCTCAAGACCCTGATGGACAGTGAGTATGTGAAGCTGAGTCACTGGTCATCTGTGAAATGAAAAGAGGCCTAGTGTGGAAGTCTACACTGCTGTGTGTGTTAGTTCTGCCTCCTAAGATTCTAAGTTCTTTGAGATAAGAAACCATGTCATTTCTTGATCTGTATTCCTAATAGTGCCTAGGACAGAATTGGTCCTCCAATTTTATAGGGTGTGGTGAGGCTTAAATAGTATAAGAAGGAATATGACAAGTTGCTTCAAAATGGAAAAGCATGTTCCAGGATCATTGTTATGACTGCCACCTCCTTCTCCCATCCAGAGACTTCCCGTTGCCCACAGAATAAAGGCAACCCAAGTCCTCAATCCTCTGTTCCAAATCAGTCATTGCAGCCTTACTGCACACTCCTCACCTTTCTCAAATGCATACTGACGACCCCCTTCCCCAGCCAAACCCTGTGTCTTTGCTCTTTCCCATCCTCCCAGTGCATCAGACATTCCCATCCTCCTCCACAGGGTTTACCTTGCACAAATCTGTGCCAGGCATGAATCCCAATCTGTTATAAGCTTTTCTGTCGATTCCATGACTGGACTATAAGCTCCATAAAGGCAGGTGCTTTTTCTTGTTCACAAAATAAGATGCACATTCAGTAAATGTCTGCAGAAGTGAATGAATGAGTGAATGTATGAATCCCCATAGGCCCCAAAGCTAATACCTTTAATAGCAGAAAAAGCAAATGAATAGATAAAGGAATAAGGAATTTCTGCTTCATTGGTTTGGTATGTATTACTCGCCATCTTTTCCTAATTAAATATTAACAGTCCTTCAATATCCACCCTAAATTCTATCTTCTCCAAGCTAGAAAGAACCTCTCCATTCCCTGGGACCTCACAGTGCTTTGCACCAGGTCTACAACACTTACCTCAACTCCCATTACAGTTGAGTATTTGTGTACTGTACTTGATGTACCCCCTCCATCAAACTGAAAATCCTGAAGGCAAAGGATATTTTTCATAAGCTCTGTATCTCTTGCAGGATTCAGTAGATGCAATAGTTGACAGACAGTAGTTGGAATGTGAATGTATCTCATGTTGAATAGCTGCATTCAAAAACATCTGATTTACTGGGTAAATCAAGTCAGAATTTCCAAAGTGACCCTTTATATGACATCTGGATCAACCTTTCAGCAGCTACACAGAGAACCTCTCACCTAACTTTCTCCTCCTCATCAAATGGGAGGCTTCCCTGGCCCCCAACTCACCCTGGAATGCCAGCCTACTCCTAATTCTGACCTCCTTTGACATTGTCCCTGCTACCCTTCCGGAACATTTAGCTCTGGTCTCTGGGTCTCTGGTCTCTGATTCACTTGACAGCTAATCAGCAGCTGCAGCTGCCCACCTTGGGGACACATCTGCAGGTGCTGGGACATCCAAGTATCTTTGGTCTAGGTGAGACCTTGAGCATCATTTCAGGGGATGATTTTGGACATGCTTAGCGCCAATTGGGTTCATCAGTGATTCATGAACAGTCAGGAATTAAAGTTCTTCTCTCCCCCTAGGAAAGGTCACTTTGCCTAATTCCCTTCTTTCTTGGTTGAACTATGCATTGACACATTTACTTTTGCTGCCTCCTGGCTTGATCATTTTTCAATTACAGTTTGACCCTGCGGTTCTAGCAGGGGGTCAATGAGGGTCTCTTCCTGATCATAGATCCACATTTATGAAATCCTAATTAGGCATTTCTTTGAGCTGCTGTCACAGATTACTTGGTGGGAGAAGTCTGCAAGAATAAGTCTAGTATGAGCTAAAAGACTATTCAGATGCCCAATTAGGAGCTCACCAGGGCAGCCAGTTCCCAAGCATCCCTACCCTCTGACTCTTGGCTCAGGCTGTTCCCTACACCCAGAATGCCCTCCCTTTTGATTCTGGAGAATATAAATCTTGCCATCTTTTTTGACCCGTATTAAAATGAGAAAAAATATACCCTCTTTCAAATTACCAGAATTTTGCTTTATTTTTAGTACTCAATGCCTGCATACTCTCACACTCTGTGAGCAGGAGTATAAATAGGCATAATCTTGTGCAGAAAAAAAAATTGATGATATAGATCAAGAGCCTTAAAAATACCTCCACCCTTTGACTCAGTTATTCCATTTCCAGGAATCTTTCCTGAGGATATAATCAGAAATGCAAACAAATATTTATGCTCAAGAAATTTATTTCAGCATCATTTATAATAGCTGGTGCATCATGAATACCTGGAAATATTTAAGTATGTTATAATATAGCCATATTCTGCAGCTACTCAAAATGAAATTTGTGAAGACATTTTAATGCCGATATTAAGTGAAACATGCAAACTTTCACATTGTTATGCAGTGTGATCCAAATAGACCTTTCCCAGCTGTTGTTTCACAGGATGTTTATAGGAAGGCTATAAATAGAAAAGTTCCATTTTTCAGTAAAGTTGAAAAGTGATTACGGTTTGAGGCTGCTGGGAACCTTGGATATGCTAATGAAAATGAGAGATCCCCCAAAAGGATGCTCAGCTCCAGATACAGAATTTTTATATGGAGCTTCATGGGGACTGCTGCCCATTGGAGCACACTTTGAAAGAGCTGGAGGAAAAAAATGTAATATTGAGAGGCGTCACTGCTACTGTTGAATTATGGAATTATTTTACTTTTTCCTTAGAATTGTTTTGTATTGTCCTACAAAAATGCTAAGTGTTGTGAAAGAAATAAAGCCAGAGGATTATTCTCCACACAGCTTTGGCAGACATGGAGTGCCATAGAGTCAGCTGAAGCAAGGTGGATTCAACATGCCAGACACACCAAGAGAGTGGCTGCCATGAGGGTGGGGATGGAGGCCAGGATTGGGGAGCCACTGAGTGCTGCCTTGGTGACTCTCGGTGCTCTGTCTCCATTCCACAGGGTATGGGTGTGGTCAGGGTCACTGCACTGTCACCTGCTTCCTCCCCATCCTGGACCTGGCCAGAAGTTTTCAGATGCCTCTGAGAATCTCCCCATGTTCCAGGTTATCTCTGCTTCCTGGTTATACTTGATGGCAAACCCCAAGTCAGGGTGCTCTGGCCTCCCTGGATTGAGTGCTTCATCCAAATACTTAGTCCCCCACCCAACCATCAGTCCTGTACTATGTCTTCAGGTCTGCCTTTGTGACACCCCTATTATCCCCAGGGTCACCCCACCCCAGATACAAGCCCAGCCTGAGAGCCCTGCACCCAACCCAAGGTCTGGTCCAGGGCATAGAGTAGAAGGGGACTGTAAACTCTGTCAGGACCTTCCACTGAGTGTAACAGGACTTCAAAAAGATCTGTCTGGACCCCTCCTGCTTACCTTCCAAAGTCCCCTAAAATATTCATCAGGCTTGATCAGGCTAATGGTCTTCAAAAGGAGCAATTTTCTGAGACATGAGACAGGACAATATAAAAAGAACATTAAGGAAAAAACTCTTATTTCAAAATGAAAGGAGAAAGATCATTTAGCATCCCTGTTGGTGTTATCTATTCATGAGAAACAGCGCATTTAATCCAGAGTGGGATGTAGGGAGGGCTTTGATGCCCTCGCCTTGGGGTCACCTTCATGCAGAACTCATCTGTCTCCCCTGCCACAGATGGCAGGGTCGATGGAGACAAGAGTATGCAGATGAGAGACATTTCGGAGGTGGCCTCCACAGGGTGCAGGGGATAGAGGAAGTGTGAAGGGAAGTCCAGCGTGACTCCCAAGGCCCCTGCTTAGGGATTGGAGAGAGGATGGCACCATTCTCCAGCCTCTACCCTTCAGGCTTCCTGTCTCCCTTTCCAGGACAAGCCAGTCTTGGTTTCTGTTTTAGATCATGCTGTATGAGTCCAATCCCTTGATGGCAATAAGGTTAGGTTTGGATTCCCAGCCCTGAGACCAGAAGTCTTGGGTGTGACAGGCTGTGAGAGTATTCTGCAGTGAGTCCAGGCCAGGAGGACCCACTTATGGTACTTCTCTGCCTCCCCAAGTGTATCAAGGTAGGGTTGAACCACCTGCCCTTAGTCAAATATCTGCCTGTTGATTGGATTCTTGGGTGTTTCTCTCCCCCATGGTTTGGTCCACCATGTTTGACGATGAGCCTCTATAACTTCGATACATATCAACCATTATGTTCCTTGAAGTTCTTTGCAATAAAAATTGTTGACCCCAAAATGTCTTTTCCCCCTTTCATAATTGGAATAAAAGCCTGTTTGATGTTGCAATACATATTCTATTTTAAGTGTTCCTTCTGTTTCTTTTCATTAGATTTGTGACAAAGAATGGCATTACTATGTCATCAATGTGGAGTTTCCTGTGGTTACCTTATACATGGATGGAGCAACATATGAGCCTTACCTGGTGACCAACGATTGGCCCATTCATCCATCTCACATAGCCATGCAGCTTACGGTCGGTGCTTGTTGGCAAGGTAATCCTTAGTGAAACCTTTCACCCTGACCCATGTGTGAATAGCCCATGAAAGGTACTGATAGAGAAAAAGGAAAAGCAAGTCATGTGACAATAGATTCAAAAAATTGACCATCCCTTACCAAAAAAGTCAGGACATATAAAAATAAGTATTAAATCACATACTAAGCCTATGTAACAATAAGCTTGGGGCCAGATTTTGATTTTAAATCAACAAGCAGTGTTATGGTTGCCTCTGAGTGGCTAATGCCTTTTATTGTTCTGAAATGATATCGATTTCCAAACTGGGGCTATACAGAGAAAAGGATGAATGTAGAATCTTGTATTAGAATTGCCAGTTGCCTCTGATGAGTGTTAAACTGGCCAGGAACCAAGGATCTCCCTTCATTCCCACACAAGTGTTCAAGCTCCCAACTCTCTTCAGGGAACTCACAAATGCCCAGGGCAATGGGAGGCAGATTGTGTATAGGCCATGGGCCACAGGAAGCTACTCTCAAAATCAGCTCAGCCCTCAGCCCATTCCCTGGTCTCTAAGGACAGAGGTCCTCTGTTGCCTTCCTGCTGAAAGGTCTCTGTCCACCTCCTCTCTTTCTGTGCTGCTGCATCTGTCCTAATCCCCCAATCTCCTCTTCATAAGCACCAAGCGTGCATGTAACCTTTCTGTCTCTCACTCAGGTCTACTGGAGTTTTTGTTTCAGCCCTTTAAGGGCTGGGGGTGCTTTGAAGAACCAGTAAAAGAGCAGAGAGGTAGAAAAATGCTCCCCAAATAAGTAAATTAGTATTTTGAGATACGGCAGAACCTTGTGTTGATGGATTCTGTGAAAGTTACCAAGATTTGTGATTTTGATCATTCACTATGGGGGACCAAGGGGAGTGAACTAAGAGAGACACAGGCCCCTCTGGGCTGGACAAAGAGTGAGTTTATGGGCAACTCCATGCCAAAGAAGATGGAAAGAAGCACATATGGTATAGCATGGGAGCACTAGAGGCTCAAAATCTAGGAAAGAGGTAAGGCATGAATGAGGCAAGAGCAGATAAGGTGTTTTTGAGCTGAGTCCACTACTTGATGTCTGACATGTGTCACATGATAGTAAAACATTCATTAAACATTTCGATCGAACTTGGCGATGAGAGTATCTTTAGTTGTAGGCTTCCCAAGATATCAGGAAAGGGAGACTGTGCCACCTGGCAAGAGTTCATGAAGCCACTTAGTATAGCAAGGCACTGACTCAGGGGTCACACAGGAAGCAATAACCACTGAACACACCTGTGCTAGAGTGATGGCCTTCTGGTGTGGCTCAGTGACCCAGATGGACACCACAGGATATTATGGGACAGCCTGGATAATACCCATAGGGGAAAAAAAAAGGTCCTAATCATGTCTCCACTATGAACCTTACCATGATTCTTCCCTAGAGGCCCTCAGAGACCACATCTGGATTCTTGTCACCCCAGCCTGTGATGGAAACCTGCCCCCATCTCTACAAGACCAGCTATAACTGCTGCTGAGTTACATGCCTACTGCCTGCAGTAGGGGGGAAGTCTCAAAAGATCAAAAGTGATTTTATAAAGAAATAAGATCAGTTAGAGTAGGTTAAGTTGTGCTGCAATGACAACAAGCCCCCACCCTCACTTGCCAAAATAACTATCACTTCATATTTACTGAAAATCAATGGGGGCACTTGTCTGCTCTATCCTTAGTATGGGACCCACACAAATAGAACAGCCACATGGCTGGGTGCCTAATAAGAGGAGGGGAAATGGCAAATTGTGTACAAGCTCATTTGTATTTTCATTTTATTTGCAAAAGCAAGTCATATGACCCTATCTAACTTCACGAGAACAGGAAAGTGAAATCTACAATGTTTTTGAAAGAAATATTGAAAATATTTTATTAACAACATTGATGAACACCACAGTTTGTTCACCTGGTTAATAGACACTTGATTCTTCTTCCCACATGAAAAATACTTCCATCCTTCCCTACATAAAACAAGCCAAAAGTCCCACCTGTTACTGGTTCCAAGCTCTCCAAGTGATTCCTGGTGATTTCTTCCTCAGGGTGAGATGCATGGGAGGCTCTATAGCAGACCAAAATGTAGCTTTACTTAATCTGGAGACCTACATACTAATAGGACAGATTACTTGCCACTATAACCATCATGTCCTCCCCACAACACATGCACACGCATTCACACACACACACATTACACAACAGTGTCATGAGGATGAATAATCAAAAAGCCTTTCTGCCAAGAAAGAGGGAAAGTTAAAGAAATACAGCAGTCTTTGGGCCACAGCAGTTCTGAAATTTTGGGGGGCAGATGTTGCAAAGACTCCTACCCTAACGTGGGAAATAGTCTTTGTGGCCCTTGATTCCATTTCTGGCAGTTGTTTCCTTTCCCAGTATCTTCCTAGGCCACATCTGAAGAGGGCATTGTCACTCCATAAATAGCAGCTATACTATTATATCTGACTATCATTTATTTACAATTCATTCCACAAAAGTGACTTCAATCATGAAACCCAACTATATATTTATTTTTAAAGAATGTGATTGAAGAATGATACTGAATGTTCACCAAGTAATTTTGATCCTCTTTCCAGATATATGGTAGGACTGCTCTTCCTTGGAGTTAGAGATGGGCATGCCACTTGTTTTGGCCAATTAAATGTGTGTAGAAGTGTCTTATGTCATTTCCTGGTAGAAACCTTAAGAACCAATGTTGCAAGGAGACCCCTTCCATATTTGGGCGTGTTTGAGGCCCTGTGAGAAAGTACTGTTTGTCACAATTTGTAGATAAGGAAATGAAGGCTCTGAGAGGTGAAGTAATTTATCCAAAGACACTCTGAATATGTGCCCAACCCAAGTGTCAGTGCCTGTATTCTTTTCATGGTGGCTCTCTGCCCCCTATTGTTGGTTGGTCATTTTGCTGATGTAATTATGTTTGGGCAAAGGCCAGAGCTGAAGTGTCTAGATACAAATGCTTCAAACCCTTTACCTTCTGAGACATCTGACAACCCTGTAATCAAAAAACCACAGGAACTCTGCATTCCCCTTGCTAAACTCCATCTCCATCTCTCTCTCTCTCTCTCTCTTTTTCTTTCAAGTGACCCACCAATAAACAATGAAAAAGAGTTGAGACTTTGGAGAAAAAAAAATCACGCTTGAGTCAAATCCCAGGCTTTCCACTTACAAGCTGTGTGGAACCATCAGGATCCTTAACTTCCCTGGACCTCTATTTTTCTTACCTATAAAATAATAATAATACCTACCTCTCAGAGTTCCTATAGGAAACTAATAGAACAAATTACTTGCCCCCACCACAACCACCATTAGATGCCAGGCGCATCAAGTGTGCTCAGCATGTTTGCTTGAACAGTTGAGTATATTTTGAAACATCTCTCGTCCCCCTGTCTACACCATTCTCTCATACTGTCACCTAACCCAGACATTGCAGACAGTCTGCAAGACCTTGGCATACTCTTAGCTTCCATGGTCCTGGCTTTTCCATGGCTCCTTGTGTGCACTGACTTTTCTCCCCAGAACTAACCTTCACACACAGACCCTGGACCTCGCAGGTCCCTCGATGGTCAAAAAGAAGCTCAGAGAAGTTGGAGAATAGTCAGTCAGAAGATGAGTGTTGGCAGATGGAGCTTGAGATGTAGGCAGGAACCTAATCATCCAGTCTTTGGGGCCATGGAGAAGATTTGGATATTTTCTCTGAGAGGAATGAAAGCATCTTGATGAATTTTCAGCAGAGGAAAAATAATCCTTAAAATCTTTAAAATTGGGTTTTAGGGGATGCATAAGAGTCCACTAGGAAAGTGAGGAAGCAACATCAAAATGTAATGGCAGGGAGGTCCGGCACAGGCATGCTCAAGGTTCCCTATCCCAGGAATGTACATGGACCAGAAGAAGTGGAGAGGAGTCTGGGAAAAGGAGTTGAGAACAAACCCTGGAACACCGTGCTACCTTGTTAAGGAGCTTGAATTTTCATAAATACTCACATCCTCCTCGAAGCCACATTTTTGTCTTGGATGAACACATCAAAAGATCTTTCAATAGGACACGGTGCTGTGAAATTAATGGTGTATGAGGCAGCCCCTATCTCTGCATGTCCTTCTGAAGTCCACTTATGTACATAGTACGAGTTCTCTGTGTGAACCTCTAATTGCCTTTGGGCTTGCAGTTGTGGGGAGCTTTTCAGGTGCTTGTGAGGTTGGCAAGGGAACTAGTTCCCATTTGTGAAATTTCCAATCAGAGTCTAACAATGGGAATAGAAAATGATTTGACAGCAGCTGCTCGTTGGGGTCTCCAGGGAACTGGCTCTGGCCCTGTTACTGGGCGGTGCTCTGCAGCCCCAGGTAACCTGCTGTGCCCTGCTAGCCAATTTGAAAGCCAAAGTAATCAGTGGAACTTCATTTCCATTGATATCTTTTCCAGCAATTAACAAAAAAAATGAGACTTCATTTACACTTAAGAAATATCACCTGTAAGAAATATCACCTGTATGCCACATGTCTTAATTGTAGGGAAAGGTTTTTGCAGCCAGGACGGGCCTTGCATCACAAAAGAGTTCTTCCTCTGCAAGGCCATGGCTGATACACACCACCTCGCATCAATTCTGTGTCCAGGGGGCACCACACTCGCAGGATGGAATCCTCAAGGCAGAACTCACTCTGTGCTGACATAGATATTAACTGCCTGTAGACAAATACCAGATTCCTTATTTCTCTGTGGGTCATGACAGGGGAGAAGATCATTTAAAAGACAAAGCCTGTAATCCCAGCACTTTGGGAGGCCAAGGAGAGTGGAATGCCTAAGCCTACAGGTTTGAGACCAGCCCAGGCAACTTGGCAAGACCTCGTGTCTACAATAAAAAATTACCCAGGTGTGCTAGCGCACACCTGTAGTTCCGGCTACTTGGAAGGCTGAGGCAGAAGGATCGCCCGACCCCAGTGGGTTGATGCTGGATGCTGGGGTGGCCGTGAGTGCCACCACACTCCAACCTGGGCGACGGAGTGAGACTCCAACTCAAAAAAAAAGAAAAAGGCCAAATTAATGTATCCATTTCCTTAGATTTCCCACTCATTCCACTTCTAAGAGCAGAAATTTGAGTTCTACTCATAAACAATTAGAATTGTATATTCACATCTGCTTTTTCCCCCCTCCCGGACCGCTAAAGCTGGACCTAATTACCCAGGTGCTGCAACCCAGCTGTGCAAGGAAGTGAGTCAGGAAGGCTGCCTATTGTGCCAGACCAGCATTTAAGGGAGCCCCAGGGTTTTCAGGAGATGCCACAGCACGTGGCTGTCTGGGCATCTCTCCCCATGCTATGACCACAGCAATAGCTATTTTGTGTTAGCTATTAGTGAGTTGGATAAGCCTGTTTGAAGAAGCACAGTTCTAGGCACTCGCTCAAGAAGCCACCACCCTGCTTCTTCCTGATTCCCATCTGTTCTTGGTGGATCTCATCTCAGTGTTCACTGCCTGTGACTCCATCCCCGGTGGGTGCCACTCCCCTGTCTCTGCCACGAGCTTTCCTCCAGCGTTGTGGACCTTGGTCTTCCTAGTGTGTCCAGCCTTGCCTACTCTGCTATGATACCCCCTCTAGTCTTAGATGAGGAAGGCGTTCTTTCCTAAATCCTGATATGGCTGAACCCTGCTGACTACTGAACAAATAAGGCAGCAAGAGGTAGAGAATAGGAGAGATTTCTAAAAAATTAGAGACTGTTAAGGGACAGATACAGAGCCTCCATTGTGACTTTTGGGAGGGGGAGCCAAGGCAAAGAATAGGAATGGTCAAAAAGGGATACAAAGGCAGAAATAACCCCTGAGAGTTACAGTGAACAGTAGGGTATGATCCCCAGGAATAGGGGAACTGGGGCATCTTGTGGTCCTGAGCTCTGTTGTACATTTTCAGGTCATTTTCCTGCCAGACACTGGCATTAGCACAGAGAGTTGGAATACAGGGCTTCAGTTAATGAGCTTGTTCTAATTTAGTACAAATTTCTCTTAATAAAGTCTGTGTTGAAATTATCCTGCCTCCCTAGGGTCTCTGCTCCTAGAAGAAAGAGACACGTACTAGCAGAGTCTGCCTTACATTCAGGTCGCATTTCCCAGGGAGTTCTTCATGAGGCTCCAGTCCCACAGGATTCCCCTTCTACAAAGAGGCCAAGGTCAAGTTGGGGAAGCACAGCACAAGCTATCCCCAAACCACCACACTTGAGAGTCACAAGACACACGAGCTTATTAAAAGCTCTCCAAAGCCCTCTAGTAAAGTAACCTGTTTGACGTTACTTACTCCATGTTTCCCACTCTTATTTCACCACGAAACTTATTCTGTGAGTGTTTCTGGGGAAACCTCCCCTTGGAGTTATTAATGCAGGTTTTCACCTCCTACTAGGTTGAGAATTTGCAGGGTCAAGGGCGGTCTGCCCTGACACATCCTCAACTCCTTTGCCTTCCATGACTCCAGGACCTAAAGAAGGTTGAGAATTAATGTTGGTTGAATTATATCCCATTTTTGAGGTTGTTTTGATGAAGCTTGTATGTGGCTCACGTCCTGACACACACGGAGAGGTAACTAACAGGATATCTCTTGGAATTGTCTATATTTTTAAAAATCAAGAAAATATTATTCTAGGCCCTGGAGTGCATTTGTCATGGGGGTACATGTGATTTTTTTTTCTTTTTTGAGTTGGAGTCTCATTCTGTCACCCAGGCTGGAGTGCAATGGCACGCTCACGGCCACCGCAGCCTTGACCTGCTGACTCAGGCAATCCATCCACCTCTGCCTTCCAAGTAGCTAGAACCATGGCACACGCCACGACGCCCGGCTAGTTTTTTGATTCATTGTAGAGACACGGTCTCACCAAGTTGCCCAGGCTAGTCTTGAACCCCTGGACTCAGGCAATCCTCTCAC
>CAUYQG010227903.1:0-21636 GCA_963574415.1 Tarsius wallacei | reverse complement strand
TGGAGTCTCACTCTGTCGCCCAGACTGGAGTGCAGCGGCCGCTCCCAGTCACCACAGCCTCAACCTGCTGGGCTCCGGCGATCCTTCCGCCTCAGCCTTCCAAGTAGCTGGAACTACAGGCACGCGCTACCATGCCCGGCTAGTTTTTTTGATTTATTGTAGAGAGGAGGTCTTGCCAAGTTGCCCAGGCAGGTCTCGAACCCGTGGACTCAGGCCATCCACTCACCTCAGCCTCCCAAGGCATGGGATTACAGGCTGAGCCACCAAGCCCAGCCTTTTGCCCATATTTAAATTGGGTTAAATGTTTTCTTACTGTTGAGTTTTTAGAATTCTTTATATATTCTAGATACAAATTTCTGTCTGCTATGTGATGTGTGAATATTTTCTCTTTTTTTATCTTTTTTTAAAAATTTTAAACAAGGTTTATTAGAGAAAGAAGGAAGAAAAGAGTGACGTGCCAAAGCTGGCACGGGGAAAAGAAACTGCCTGAATATTTTCTACTAATCTGGAGGTTGTCTTTCTGTTCTCTTAGCAGTGTTTTTAGCAGAAAAATATTTAAGTTTTGATTAAGTGCTATTTATTAATTTTTTTATTTTAGGAATCATGCATTTGGTGTCATGTCTAAAATCATTGGCTTAATTCCATATTACACTTTCTTGTGAGAGTTTTATGGTTTTATACTTTACATTTAGATGAATGATCCATTTTGAGTTAATTGTTTTTATAAGGTGTAAAGTTTAGGTCAAGGTTCATTTTTGTGCATATGAAGTTCAATTGTACCAACATACTTGGTGAAAGGCTATACTTTTTCCACTGAAATATCTTTGTACCATTGTAAAACAATTAACTGACTATATTTGTGTGTCTGTTTCTAGACTTTCTATTTTGTTCTGTCGACCTACGTGTTTATCCTGTTGCCTATACCAAACTTTTGATTGCCGTAACTTTACAGTAAGACTTAAAATCGAGTAGTTTGTTTCCTTAAACATTCTTCTATTTGAAAATGGTTTTTATCTATTCTAGTTACTTTGTTATCTTTATACATTTTAAATCTGCTTGCCTATATCAATTTTTAAAATCCTGATGGGATTTTGATTGGAATTGTGTTATTTCTAAATATCAGTTTAGGGAGAATTTGCATGTCTACTGTGCAATTTGAGTCTTCGAGGTCTTGAACATAATATAGCAATTTATTTGTGGCTTTTAAAATTTCCTTCAATAGCACTTTGTAGTTTTCCATATAAAGAACCTAAACACGATTTGTTTGGGGGTTGAGGGGAAAAGTGTATTTTTAAAATTTCAGTTTACAATTATCTATTGCTAGACCTTTGTAAATTCCTTGAGTCTTCCCAGAATTTATTTTTTTGTAGAGAAATTATATAACTTGAGAACAGGGATAGCTTGATCTTTTTATTCCTTTTTTTTTTAAGTTGGAGTCTCACTCTGTCACCCAGACTGGAGTGCAGTGGCCGCTCCCGGCCACTGCAGACTCGACCTGCTGGGCTCCGGCGATTCTTCCGCCTCAGCCTTCCAAGTAGCTGGAACTACAGGCATTTACTGCCACGCCCCGCTAATTTTTTGATTTATTGTAGAGATGAGGTCTCGCCAAATTGCCCAGGTGGGTCTCGAACCCGCAATCCACTCACCTCAGCCTCCCAAAGCGCTGGGATTACAGGCTGAGCCACCCAGCCCGGCTATCTTTTTATTCCTTATATATGACTTTTATTTCTTTCTCTTGTCTTATTGCATTAGCTAGGACTTCCAGTATAATGTTGAAGAGGAATGGTCAGAGTGAACCATTTTGCTTTGTTCCCAATCTCAGGGGAAAAAATGTCGTTTTTCACCATTAAATACACTAGATGCCAACTTTCTGCAGAGGTTCTCTATGTGGTTGAGAAACTGACTTTCTATTCCTAGTTTGTTGCAGGTTTTTATTATGAATATATGTTGAATTTTGTCAAGTAATTTTTCTTCTTCAAGTGATATAGCATGTTTTTATTTTTTTAGACTGTTAATATAGTGAAATACATTTACTAGTTTTTTTTAACATTTAACCACCTTACATTCTCAGAAAAAAACCCACTTGGTTATGGTGTACTATTCTTTTCACATATTCTTGCTAATATTTCTTTGAGAATCTTTGTTTCTCTGATCATGAGAGATACTGGTTTGTAATTTTGTTTTCTTGTAATCTTTGTTTTATTTTGATATCAGGGTAATGCTGGTCTAAGCACTGAGTTGGAAATGGTCTCTCTTCCGTTTTTTTGGAAAAAATTTTATATAATTAGTGTTAAATCTTCTTTAAATATTTGGTAAAAATTGCCAGTAAAATTCTCTATACCTGGAGAGTTCTTTTCTGGAAAGTTTTTAAGCTATGAATTTTATTTCTTTGATGGTTATAGGCTTACTCATTTATAGGACTCTTTTGTGTGACTTTGGTAGTTTGTGGTTTACAAGGGACTGTTTTGCATTTACTTAACTCGTTTAATATATGTGCATACCTTTGTTCATTGCATTCCTTTAATACACAGTTTTTCTTTATTACATATTAAATGATTATAAATTTAATAACTATAAAGGCCGTACCGGTATCCCCCTTTTTATTCCTAATATTGGTAATTTGTGTTTTCTATCTTTTTATTTTTATCAGTCTTGGTATAGGTTTAACATGTTTTAATCTTTTCCAAGAACCAGCTTTGGATTTAACTGATTTTCTCTATTATTTTTCTGTTTTTTATTTTATTTACTTCTTATCTTTTTTTGCTTGCTTTTGTTTTATTTTGCTCTTCTTTTTCTAGTTTTTTAAGATAGAAACTTAGATTCTTGATTTGAGAACTTTCTTTTCTAATATAATTATTCAATGCAATCAATTTATCTCTAACTGCTTTATCTGTATCCTATAAATTTTGATATAGTGTGTTTTTATTTATATTCAGTTAAAAATATTTTCTAATTTCACTTGAAATTTTCTTTGATACATGGCTTATTTAGGACTTTATTGTTTCATTTCCAAGTGCTTGTATATTTTTCCGTTATTAACTTCTAGTTTAATCTCATTATGGTCTGAGAACACAGTTTGTATTTTAATTAATTTATATTTGTTATAATTTGTTTTATGAGCAATAGCATGGTTTACCTTGATCGATGTTTCATGTGCACTTGTAAGGAATATGTATTCTGCTACAATTGGGTAGAAAGATCTATAAATTTAGATCCATTTGATTGTTAGTGTTCTTTAGTTTATCTTTGAATTTTTTTCTGTCTACTATCTGTTACTGATGGAGTCATGTTATACTTTCCAACTATAACAGTGAATTTGTCTTTTCTGTCTTTCAATTCTAAGAGCTTTTGTTTCATATATTCTGAAACTCTGTTGGTGGTGAATATACACTTAGAATCATTATGTCTACTTGAGGAATTCACTTTTTTATCACTATATAATATACCTCTTTAGTAATTTTCAAATCTCTGAAATTTACTTTTCTGATATTAATATAGCCAGTTCAGCTTTCTTTTCATTCGTCTGTACATGACAGATCCTTTTCTACCTTTTTACTCTTAATCTTCCTTTATGATTATCTTTGAAGTGAGTTTCTTGCAAACAGCGTATACTTGGGTCATGCTTTTTAATCAATTCTGACATTCTCTCTTTTAATTGGTGATTTTAGAGTATGTTCATTTAATGTTTGCTCTTGGATTTGTTATTTTATTATTTGTTTTCATTTGTTATCTCAATTTTTGGTCCTTTGTTTTCTCATCCCCCACCCCCCCCACCCTTGGATTGTTTAAGCATTTTGAATATCTTGTTTTAATTTTTCTATTTTTTTTTTTACCATACCTCTTTGTTTAATTTTTTATTTGTTGCTTTGGAGATTACTATATGCATGCTAAACTTTCACATTTACTTAGAATCTGTAGTTTACCACTTCAAGTAGAAAGAAACCTTACTACCAATACACCCTTTTGCCTACTCTTATGCCACAGTGGTTTTATGTATTCTGTCTACATGCATTAAAAACTCCATCAGACTATGTTATAATTTTTGTTTTTAATCATAAAACATATTTTAAATAACTTAAGAGGAGAAGAGTAATCTATTATATTTGCCCAGTTATTTGCCATGTTTTGTTGTTCTTCCTACATTCCTATGTTCCAGGTTTCCTTCTTAAAGGAAAGTTAAAGATATCCTTGTTGAAGTTATCATTTCCTTTAATAATTATTTTAGTGCAGGTCTGCTGGCAATGAATTTTTCTAGTTTTCCTACATCTAAGAATGTATTCATTTCATCCTCATTTCTGAAGGATATTTTTTGCTGAGTCTAGAACCCTGGGTTGCTATTTCTTTTCTTTCAGCACTTGAAAAAAGTCACTCCACTTCTTTCTGGCCTCCATGGTTTCTGATAAGAAATAGGCAATTATTCAAATTGTTGGTTCCCTCTAGGTAAAGTATCATTTTAATCTGGCTCATTAAAATATTTTTTCCTTGATCTAGTTTACAGTAATTTGATTATTCTTTGGGATTTGCCTGTTTGAGATTCAGAGCTTCTTGAACCTGTAAGTTTATGTCTTTCATCCTCACCTACCATTTCCTTTGTTATCTCATTCCACTGGAGTTCATCTGGTGAGTTTTTAATATTAGTTATTATATTTTTTAATTTTAAAATTTTCATTTGAGTCTTTATAATTTTTTTGCTGAACTTTAAAAACTTTACTCTATTTATTTCAAGAGCATTCATAATTACTTACTGGAGAATTTGTATAATTGCTACTTTGTGAGATAATTTCAACATCTTTGTTATCCAGTGTTGCATGTGTTGATTGTCTTTTCCCATGCAAGTTGAGAATTTTCTGGTTCTTCATATGCCAGGTAATTTTGAATGCTATAATCGATATTTTGAATATTATATTATGAGACACAAGGCTTTTTATGTATGCGCTATGAAGGAGATTGACATTTTTTGTTTTAGTAGGCAATTACTCTTTCTCTGTTCAGTCTGTAAGTGTTCCAACATGTATTCTTTGAACTATATTTCAAATGGCAGCTCAGTTTTTAAAGCCTCTGCAATGCTGTTTGAATCTGGTTTTCATGCACATTACCCAGTGGTCAGTCTACCACTTGGGCACTTATTCACCTGTCAGTACAGTTCTCAAAGTCTTTGGTATGTTAATTTGGATTGGCTCCATTCAAGTACAGCTTGAAGATGAGTCCAGGAGTTCATAACAACTACATGTGTTGCTTTCCTAAACTCTTCTCTCTATCTCCATGATACTTTTTAGTACACTGAGGAGTCCTTTTTCACTTTCCTATCCAGGAAGCTGGGGCTTTACTTACCCAATCTGCCAAATACTTGCGTGACAATATCCAGGGCCAAGTGGTAGAAGCACCAGAGGGAAAAATTATAAACTCACCCCAGTTTGGTGATATCTTAAATTTTGGTCCTCTTCTTAAATCTGCCTGCTACTCTTGTGTCTCATAGTCCTCAAATAGCTGCCCTGTATATCGTGTTCAGGTTTTATAGCTGCATTTTGTAGGAGAGCCTGGGAGAAGTGTATTTACTCCATCTTACCTGGAACAGAAGCAATCTGTATCACCTCTTTAACCTATCCTTGCTAGTCACGTGGCATCATTTCTGCCATACTCTATTGGTCAAGGCAGTAAGAAAGGCCCACTTTGAGGCAAAGGGAAGGGAGTAGCAAGATCTTGAAGGTTCATGTGGAACCAAAATGTTGTTGCAGTCAATTTTAGAAAATATAATCTGCCACAGATATGAATAAGGAAGAAAGAAAATATATCAAATGGAAAATGAGAAGAAACTTGGAGCTGTACACAAGATGTGTGCTGCAAAATCCCAAGCACCTGCTACCTGTGCTACCAGAGCAACCTTGTAACTGAGATATGGTAGGTAGGTGAGAGGCATGATTCTTTACAATAATGCTTCTCCAATGCACCTAGTAGTACTTTCCTGAGGAACCTGAGAATGGAGGCTTTTTTTTTTTTTTTTAAGAAATAATGGCACTGTGGGAGGATATAAAGATGCTTACCTGGTGGTTTTACAACAACACTAAGAGGTAAAAACCTAGAATCTTCCCTCATACTTGTATCCCTCCTCTGGGAACCTGACCCTAGCTGGAGAAGTTAGTATTACAAGTTTCACAATGTCCATAGAGAAAAAACAATTTGGTCCTTCCAAAGACTTTTGCCTGGTTTTCAAACCCAAGAGCAGCTTCTTCCACGGACCCTGCTAAATAGGCTCTGTGATCATATGGTCAATGAGCTAAAAAAAAAAAAAATGGAATCCCTGAATCTCCTATGATGCTTCAGGTCAGGGCTTTTTCTCACAGAGTAGCAGCTCAGTGAAGCTCAGAGCAGGCACCCTGAGCTTAAATCTCAGTTCAGCACATAACTAGCTTTGTGATTTGAGCAAGCGACTGACTCTTCTGAACCTTGGTGTCCACAAGATCTACCTCATGAAGTTGTGAGTCATAAATAAGTGAGATGGAGCTTGTAATGCAAAGTGCCTGGAACTCAGCAAGCCCCTTCCTGAGTGCTAATTATCATTAATATCAGACATGTCAACCTGAAGCCAAGGCCAAACCTGAAGCCAACTTCTCACCAAGCGGTTACTTAACCTCTCTGCGCCTCAGTTTCCTCGTCTGTAAACCATAAATAATAACAGTATCTATCTCTCAAAGCATTAAATGAACTAATCAGGTAAAGTGCTTAAAATAGCACTTGGACAAAGCAAATGTACATAAGCCTGAGCAAGCATCACTGCCAATCCATGAACTATGAACCTGGGGTAGGTGTATTTCACGATAAATAAGATTGTGTGAGGGAATACAGGAAGTCACAGGTTAAACTTGATACGGTTTACTGGAGTGTGAACTCGGTTTAAGAAGAAAAACTTACTTAATATAATGGACCAGTGGGTCCCAACTGTGCTGTTCTCTAATGGTCTATGGTCAATACCTAAGGATCCCATCCCTCTCCCAAAAGTGATGTCTGGCTTCCAGGGCGCAGAGAAGGAAGGCCCCTGGATGATATGGAGGCACCTGGCCACCAACAAGAGTGTGCAGGCACTATGTAGTCCTAGCCTTGGCATCTTTCTCTATCCCAGCTGCTTCAAGCACGGCCGTTTTCCACATTCCCCTTCATTAAACAAGAAACTCAGATGTTGGTAATTAGACCGCCATCCCCAGCTGCCAAGTCACATTCGGTTCCAAAAAGCCCTGTATACTGCTACTTGTGCATTTGTTAACAATGTCCCCACAACAGGTCTGCAATTAGAGCCCATCTGTTCAGTTTCTCAGAGAGCATTGCCAACCTATGCTGGTGAACTTTGAGTCCTCATTGTTGTGAATTCCTGACCAGAAACCCTGAGCAGGAGGCCACTTGTCCCTGAGTGAGTGTCTGGTACAGGAAGCCCCTGGAGACCAGTCCTAACAGGCACCCATAATAAATGTGAAGGTGGATGTGGTCAGGTGATGGCTAGGTGTGCGTATGTGGGCTTCATGAGGTGCCTGTACTGCTCTCCTCAATCAAAAACAGACCCCCTCCTTACCTGCCCATCAGCCTGGCTACATTTTGTTCATATGTCTGCTGCTACTGGTACCCAGGGGTCATTTTCCAGCCGATTCCGTTTGGTTGAAAACAGGTATCATCGCTTCCCCTCAGGAGATGAGAGGCCCCCAATCCCACCCAGGTAGGAGATGTCCTGTAGCCAATGTCAACTCCTCTCCATGGGCCCATCTTCACAGATGAGTCAATGGTAAACATGCTGTCTCTCTGGGAATTGACTGAGGATATCTAGAAAAGGGGTGGGGGAGGGGGGAGCGAAGAGTTCCAGAATGCAAGTGCAACATGTTTGAAACCAAATAAACTTTAAAATTCATTTTCCAAGAAGGAAGCTATACATGTGTCCATCAGAAAAGAGTTAACACCGAGCAGCAACTCGGTGCTAGGGACCTTGCCAGGCACTATAAGAACTGGTGAGGTTAGGAACACGTAAGTTTTCCTCCACCTTTGGAAGCTTTGACTAAGACTGTGGTTTTCAACCTCAACTACACACGAGCATCTCTTGGGGGGCTTTAACAAGTACTAATGCTGTTAGGAAAGCAATTCCCTTTACATTAGCACCTAGAAGAATTTGATACTTAGGAATAAATCTAGCCAAGAAGGTAAAGGACTTGTCCCTGAAAGCTACAACACTTGCTGGAAGAAATTAAAGATCTAAATAAGTGGAAAGACAGCCTGAATTTATACATGGGAAGAGGTAACGTTGTTATAATGTCAATACTGCCCAAAGCAATCTACAGATTCAGTGAAATCTCTATCAAAATTCCAACAGTCCTTTTTGCAGAAATGAAAAAGCTGATGCTCAAATTCATATGAGTTTACATGGGGGCTTGAAGAGTCAAAACAATCTTGAAAAAGAATGAATTTGGAGGTCTCGCACTATACAACTCTGAAACTTTTTACAAAGCTACAGTAATAAGAACAATATGGCATAAAGACAAACATGTTAATCAATGGAATACAATATAAAGCTGAGAAATAAACCCTCAGATACATGGTCAATTGGTTTTTGACAAAGATGCAAGACCATTTAATGAGAAAAGGACAGTCTTTTTTAACAAATGGTGCTGGGGAAACTTGATATCGACAAAGTAGAAGAATGAAGTTGGACCCTTTCATCATTTAAGGCCTAAAAATTAACTAAAAATGAATCAAAGACATCAGCTTAATTGCTAAAATTATACAGCTTTTAGAGTAAAACACTGGAAAAAATGGTATTAGATTGCAATGACTTCATAAATATGGCACCAAAAGCACAGGCAACAAAATATTTAAAAATAGATAAATTGAGCCAAGCTCGGTGGCTCAGCCTGTAATCCCGCGCTTTGGGAGGCTGAGGTGACTGGATTGCCTGAGCCCGCAGGTTTAAGACCCGCCTGGGCAGGCAAGACCTCATCTCTACAATAAATTTAAAAAAAAAAAAATAGCCAGGCGTGGTAGCGCGCGCCTGTAATTCCAGCTACTTGGAATGCTGAGGCAGAAGGATCGCAGGACCCCAGCAGGTTGAGGCTGCGGTGACTGGGAGCGGCCACTGTACTCCAGTCTGGGTGACAGAGTGAGACTTCAACTCCAAAAAAAAAAAAAAAATAGATAAATTGGACTGCAACAAAATTAAGAACTTTTGTGTATCAAAAGTTACTGTCAAGGAAGCATTAAGATAGCCTATTGCATGTTAGAACAATATTTGCAAATTGTATATCTGACAAAGGATTTCTATCCAGAATACGCTGTATATAAAGAACTCCTAAAATTCAACAACAAGATAGCAAACAACTCAACTTAAAAATGATCAAGCCGAGTACAGTGGCTCCTGCCTGTAATCCCGACACTTTGGGAGGCAGAGGTGAGAGGATTACCTGAACTCAGGGGTTCAAGACCAACCTGAGCAGCACGGCAAGACCTTGTCTCTACAATAAATCTAAAAATCAGCCAGGCATGGTGGCACATGCTACTTGGAAGGCTGAAGCGGAAGGATTGCCTGAGCCCAGCAGCTCTAGACGGCAGTGGCAATGAGCCACTGCACTCCAGCCTGGGCGTTAGAGTGAGACTCTGACTCAAAAAAAAAAATGGTCAAAGGACTTAAGTAGACATGTCTCCAAAGAGATATAGAATGTCCAATAAGCCAACTGCTCAACACCATTAGTCATCAGAGAAATGCAAATCAAAACCACAATGAAACACCACTTCACATCTGCTAGAATGGCTAAAATTTAAAATAAGTAACCAATAAAAAATAACAAGTGTTCCCAGGATGTGGAGAAACTGGAACTCTCGTGCATTACTGGTAAGGATATAAAATAATATTGCCCCTGTGGAAAACAGTAGGATGATTTCTCAAAAAGTTAAACATAGAACTATCAGTGACCTAGCAATTCTATTCCTAGGTATATATGCCAAAAAAAAATTAAAGACAGGAATTGAAGGAAATATTTGTACACCATTCATAGCAGCAGTATTCACAATAGGCAAGAGGTAGAAACAACTTGAATGTCCATCAACAGACAAATAAATAAAATGTGGTATATACTTAAAGTAGAATATTATTCAGCCATAAAAAGCAATAAAATTTTGACGTATGAATATACCTTGGAAATATTATGCTTAGTGAAATAAGTCAGATATAAAAGGACAAATATCGTATGATTCCACTTATGTACCTAAAATAGGCAAATTCATAAAGACAGAGAGAGGCCAGATGTGATGACTCATGCCTGTAATCCATGCTTTGGGAGGCGGAGGTGGGAAGATCACTTGAGCCCAGGAGTTTGAGATCAATCTAAGTAACATAGCAAAACCTCATCTCTACAAAAAATTAAAAAGTTAGACCGGGGTGGTGGCACACGCCTGTGGTTCCAGATACTCAGGAGGCTGAGGCAGGAGGATCGCTTGAGCCTAGCAGTTGGAGGTTGCAGTAAGCGGTGATCCTGTCACTGCATTCCAGTCTGAGCAACAAAGTGAGACCCTGACTCCAAAAAAAAAAAGAAAAGAAAAGAAAAAAGAAAACAACAATTTTAAAAAAGTAAAGACAAAAAATAGAATAAAGGTTATCAAAGGGCTGGAAGGGAAGAAAGAGGGCATTATAGTTTAATGGGTTTAATTTTTGCTGGGGATGAGGAGAAGGTTTTAGGTATAGATGGTGGTGGTTGCACAACAGTGTGAATGTGTTTAATGCCACTAAATTTTACACTTAGAAATGGCTAAAATAATAAATATTATGTTTTGTCACAATAAACACAAAGGATAAATAAAAACTACTGATGCAGGGACCCCACCCAGATCAATTAAATCTGAATTCCTAGGCATCCTGAACTTCTGATTTTTAAGAGCTCCCCCAGGGATGCTGGTGTCAAAACCAAGAGCCACCAGGCATGGTGGTTCACACCTGTAATCCCAGCACTTTGGGAGATGGAGGTGAGAGGATTGCCTGAGCCCATGGGTTCGAGACCAGCCTAGGCAACTTGGTGAGACCTCATCTCTACAATAAATAAAAATATTAACTGGGTGTGGTGGCGCATGCCTGTAGTTTCAGCTACTTGGAAGGCTGAGGTGAAAGGATTGCCTGAGCCCCAGCAGGTCGAGACTGCCGTGGCCATGAGCTTGCCACCGCACGCTAGCCTGGGTGACAGAGTGAGACTCTGACTCAAAAACAAAAACAAAAACTAACGGCCACTGGTTTAATGAAAGAGAGAAGACAGGATATCCTGGTGATCATAAGAATAATTTAAAAGTTGCCATTCATTAAGCTATTCGCCCAGCACAATGCTAAGCCCTTCTAAAGCACTCTCCCTCTAAATTGTCAAAAAATCCTATGAAGATTATCTCCATTTTTCTGTTCCCAGATTTCTCTCCTGGATGCCTGGGTGACTGCCACTGGCCTCCCAGCCTCAGAACTTAAACCAGCCACTACAAGATGGGGAGAAGAGGAAGCAGGAAAGACCCTGAATTTGCCTCCATTATTTACTCAAAAGGGACTAAGACGGGGAAAATCAGGACTAGACTTATCTCTGCTGAACCGAGTTCTAGGGGAGAATCTGGGCTGGAGAGCAAAGTTTAGCTCAGACATAGAGAATGAGGGTCCGCTTTCATACCCCTGGGTTTGTGGCTGTGAGGGAGTGCTATGGAGACTTGAAAGAAGATACCCCCCGGCTGATGTGGGTCCACAGGCCTGCAGGAAGCTGCCTCCCCGTGCCTGGCACCCCAGCAGTAGGAGGAGGGAGAACTGGGAGATCCAAATTTGAACCAAAACAAGTCTCAACCATCAGGGGTCTCAGAATAGCAGGGGATTTGTGTGCCACATCAGAACAGGGGAAGCACCGTCACAGAAGGGTAGCCCCAGTGCCCTGGAAGCAAGGGCGATAAAGACTGCCTTGCCCTGGGGGACCCCTGGACAATTTCCTAGAAGAGTTGTCATATAAGCTGAGACTTGAAAGAGAAGCTGTAGTGAAAACTTGAAGATCTGTCGGGTGTTATTTTTCCCCTGAAACAGAGAACTGAGGGTCTCTATCGTTAAAAGACAAAACTTTGTCTTTAATGCCAGGTCTTCTAGTTCAGTCATGCGGTAAGGCCATGCTAGCAGGACCATCTTCTAGTGGGAATATCAGTCTAGAGTTGTGTTAGAGATCACAGGCTCCATCATCAGGAAAAGCTGATTTCAAGTCCTAGCTCTACTGTGTGACTTTGGGCAAGTTACTTAGCCTTACTGAGTCCCTTTGGTCTCTGTTTATAAAAAAGAGACAAGGATGCCTCCTTGTAAAGTTCTTCTGAGAGCCAACAAGAATCACATGACGATGGAACACACAGCCCAACGCTCGGCACACACGGACATTCTCAGTGAGCAGAGGTTAGCGCTCACACGAATACAGGTGGGCCTGGGTTAGCTCTTAATGCTGCAAGTGCTTGTGCTATGTCTACATGAAGCAAGAGGCCTGCTCCTCCGAGGTGCTGAGCCATCAGAACGTCCTAGAGACTGCCTGCTGTCAGCCTGCCATGCCTTTGGCACAGGTTTTGCTAAGTCTGTAGATGGTGGCTCCAAGGCTTTGGGAGGGGGAGAGAGTCACTCTTACCCCGGGGCCAGGGAAGAATCTGTCCTCATGTAAGCACCCATCAGGGCTGTCGATGGGGAAGCCAAGCAGGCTTCAAAGTTTCTTCTCCAAATGGGGGAAGGGGCAAGGCATGGAGGAGGGACCAGCATGTGCAAAGACTATGAGACTGAATGAAGTCTGGAGAGGCAGAGAGAAAGTCAACGTAGCTATGGCCCTGATGAAGAAGCCAGAGCAAGAGCAGACTTGCTGAAGGCTGGACACTCTGCTAAGACTGTGTCGACCCATCCTGGCCTCTCAACTACCCACGTGGTCAGTACTAGTGTCTTCCTCCCATTTTATTGATTTTGCAGAAGAGGTTGACCTGCTCCACATCACACAGCCAGTCAGTTGCAAAGCCGGGGTTTAAAGCCAGCCCGCCTGGTGTCCACAGGCTCCCCTTCTAACCATCTGTCTGCTGCCCGGGCACAGGCATTTATTAAAGGTGCCAGGCATTCTCTGAGGTGCCATGGGAACTGAGCAGAAGTACATGCCTCATCTGAACCCTGGGAAAAGATTCCACTGGTGGCTGGTGGGGAATAGATTGAGAAGGTCAAGGGCAAAATCAGGACTGTCCTCCACTGCAGGGACCCTGGGAGAGATGAGGGGCCAAGGCTGAGCTGGCGCAGGGGGGCAGGGGAGCCTAAGGAGAAGTGATCAATCTGAGTGATGTTAGGTGTTCTCATCTTGACGCTCATCCTAATTTTATTTGTGGAATACAAGAATTAGCTCTGACTGGCTCGGCATTGGGGGGGAGGGAGGTGTCAACTCACCAGAGAGCCTAAGCAGCCCCTCCTGAGACCTCGCTGTCATTTCCCATTGCCTCTCCTGTCAGGGCGAAGGGATTGGAGCCCCCAACCATGGAGCCCGGGGTTGTGGAAGCTGGCAGATCCCAGGGGACCAGCATTCAGATCGATTCCCCAAGAACTGAGCAAACAAGGAGACAACCCTCCCAGGTGACAGGAATCCCTCTCCAGACCTAAAGAACTCTTGTAGACCGCCCTCCTCCCCTGCTCCAGGCCAAGGCTTTATCCTAAATCACCAAGAAGGCTGAGGACACGTTCAGACACAATTGCTGACAACTCCCTAATGTGTGCTGTGCAAAACAAAGGCAGTTGAGAAGGAGCTGCTCTTAAAGTTGGCAGGTTACCCGTGTGGCTTTGAACCCCGACCTCACCTCCAGAGTGTTCACCGCCAGCATGCCTCCCTTCAGTCTCCCCCTTCAGAAGAGCCCAAGAAAGCACTTCCTCAAAACCTCTCCAGCTCATGCCTGGAGCTGGTGGGGGTGGGGTAGGAGAGCATTTCTGCATTTAACACTTCCCAAATGTAAGAACTGGGTTGGGGGGAGAGGCATTAGAATGTGAGGGGGATTCCTAACTGCCTCCAGCACCCCAAGGTCTCTGCTATTTGCATTCTGCCTCACCCGGTTTCCTGCAGCCACGGAGAGTTAATCTCCACAGCGAAGATTAGTTTATTCGATTAACTCTGCTCCCTGCAGACTATCCAGGGAGCTCTCTGCCTCGCATCCAGAACAGGCCTAACCAACCCTTAACCAGCCAGAAGATCCGATAGGATCATCCTTGTCTCCCTTCCTTTTATATGATTGGAAAATAAATTGAAAATGAATTTCAGTCATTGCTTGTGTTTTAAATATGAGATAAAGGGCAGCCCCCTCTGCCAGCGAGTTCAGCAGATGAGGAAGGGAAGAGGGGGCTTCCATCCTGGGTCACACAAATGGGCTCTGTTAGGGAAGTCACAGGATGCTGAGCAAGTATGTTAGGGCGCCAGCAATGTCCGTGTAATTAGACGGATTGAATGTTGCCGTCTTTAACTGATCGTCATAATTTTGTATCAGAACTGTAATGTAGCCATCAAAACCTAAAGTTATAAAATAAAAGTGTTCCCTCTAGCATCCTACTTCAGGGTGAGTTTTTAAAAACTCTGTTGCCTGAGTCCTACTCCCAGAAATTCTGATTCCATGGGTGGTGGGTGTGGCTTGGTCTTGGGCATGGGTATCGTTCTTAAAGCTTTTTTTTTATTTTTTAGATTAAAAAAAAAAGTATTGGTCGGACTCGATGGCTCAACCTGTAATCCCAGCACTTTGGGAGGCCAAGGCAAATAGATTGCCTAAGCCCTGAGCCCGCAGGTTCAAGACCCACTTGGGCAACTTGGCGAGACCTCATCTCTATAATAAATCAAAAATTTGCTGGGTGTGGTAGCGTGCACCTGTAGTTCCGGCTACTTGGAAGGCTGAGGCGCAAGGATCACCTGCGGTGACCAGGAGCGTGCCACTGCACTCCAGTCTGGGTGACAGAGTGAGAGACTTCAACTAAATAAAAAAAGTATTTATAAAGATTATTTTTAAGGGTGATTCCAATGTGTAGCCAGGTTTGAGAGCTTTTGTTGTCAGCTATTCTCTGCTGTCAGCCGTATCAGGCAAAGGTGTCACAACCTCATTAGTTGGCCCCATTAAGCAGAGCATACTTACACTTCAAAGCATCATGTCAGAAACCTAAACTCAACTCATAAGTCCTTTTTTGCCTTTTTTTTTCCAGAGGAGGGGTGCGGGGGGATGCTTGCCAAGCAGTAAGTGTCTTGGTGGGAGTGCCCGGGGAAGTGTCTGTGATGCAACATTCATAGATGTATGTATACAAGAGTCTATGTTCAGCATTTGTCATAACTGTCACCAAAAATGATTTCTTGGGTCAGAAAAAATGACTTTAAAGCTTGACCCTGAAGATTCCACTTGCCTGTTTGCTTATTCTGGTTCAAGATGTGATGTCAAACACTGCCCTGTTATGGTTCTTTTTCACGTTGAGTTTGCTCAGTGATAACAATGATGATGTAAAAAAGAGCCACATTCTGATGTTGGCGGAGATAGAAGGGGAGAAGTTGAGAATGATGGTGTTGACAAGAGAGAAGGCTGGAGAAGACGCAGAAAGGTGGATGATACGTTTCCTGGTCACCTCCTTCCAGAAATCAATATTTCAGCACCAAATAAGAAACATAGCAGGATCCCTAGTACAAGTGTCTTCTGTTGCCCAAATAAGAGACTTCTGGTCTCACATGCAATGAAGCTACCCGTTTACAACAGACCTCCACATACATATTTTAAAATGCACTGAAATCTAATTAAAATGGACGGTAACACTTCTTTTAATTATTCATTACAGCTCTATATACAGAGACTCTTTCTACAGTTATAATAATTGTCAAATAATGATTCCTCAACCCCTCTTGCTCCCTCATTAAACCAGGCATATGCTCGTTTTCCTCTTGATTTTTTTAGTCCAGCATTACTATATGTTGTAAAAGCCACAGTGGTCAAACTCAGATCTTCTCTAAGAAGAATCCTATTTCAAAATTAGATTATTAAAACACTTGATCAAGAAGACACGTCTAGCCGGGCTCGGTGGCTCAGCCTGTAATCCTGCACCTTGGGAGGCTGAGGTGAGTGGATCGCCTGAGCCCGCGGGTTCGAGACCCACCTGGGCAACTTGGCAAGACCTCATCTCTACAGTAAATCAAAAAATTAGCCGGGCGTGGTAGCGCATGCCTGGAGTTTCCAGCTACATGGAAGACTGAGGCAGAAGGATCTCTAGAGCCCAGCAGGTCGAGGCTGTGGTGGCCAGGAGCGGCCACTGTACTCCAGTTTGGGCGACGGAGTGAGACTCCAACTCAAAAAAAAAAAAAGAAGACACGACTGTATAAATGGAAGATCAATAGCCGGGCACTAGTACTGTTTTTGAAAGATGGAGTGCATTCACTTTCATTAAATTATATAATTGTGTACAATAGGTTATTGACCTTGAACCCCCAGCTCAGTCACATTAGAGCCAAAATTAGGACAGTGATTTGTTTTGAGAAATCATAACAAATAAAAGTGCAAAACACAACTTAAAAAAAAAATCTGGCCGGGCTCGGTGGCTCAGCCTGTAATCCCGCGCCTTTGGGAGGCTGAGGTGAGTGGATTGCCTGAGCCCGTGGGTTCAAGACTCGCCTGGGCAGGTGAGACCTCATCTCTACAATAAATCAAAAAATTAGCCGGGCATGGTAGCGCACGCCTGTAGTTCCAGCTACTTGGAAGGCTGAGGCGGAAGGATCGCCAGAGCCCCTGGATGACAGAGTGAGACTCCAACTCAAAAAAAAAAAAAAAAAGATATGCACACGTGGAAGAGGATGTCATGAAGGAAGAAGTTTACTCAGAGATGCCAAGAAACAGCATGCCATGCCTTGGGGGCACAGAGAGGCACTGGAGTCAGTCGGGAGGCAGAGGGAACAAGAGGAAAATGTGGGTAAGAGTTTTTACTGTGGTTTTCATTGGAAGGAACAGGCAAGGCAGGGCAAACAAGCTTAGAATTGGCTAGTTTGAATAATTTCAGTAGGCCCTGATGCATAGAGGTTGTCCTTAGGAAGCTGGTATGTGGCTCTGGGATGATAGAGCAGGTGGATAGTGGCCCAGCATAGGAGAGGCAGGTAGAGTTGGTGATTTGGATTATGAGCTCTGAATTGGTTGGTCTGCATAAGAAAGGCATGCTCCAGGCTAAGTTTACTATCTCTAGGAATTAGCCAGGAGGAGGGGCAGTCCTTCCAGGGTCAGTAAGTCTCCAAGTTGTCAAAGCATCAAAGGAAATTAGAAGACATGATAGGTACACAGGGAGAAAGACCATGCAAGTTTGGTGGTAGAAGAAGAAACTCTTAATGAGCATCCTTGCATCAATGCTTCTGTTCTACACCTGGCAACAGCAGTGCCTTCTTGTAGCAGGAGCTGGGCTCTGCAGTGCCCTTACCTGCCTCTCCTATGCTGGGCCACGATCCACCTGCCCTAATCACCCCAGGGTCATGTACCAGACACCTAAGGACAGCCCCTATGCATCAGAGCCTGCTAAAATTGTTCAAACTAGCCAATTCTAAACTTTCTTGCCTTGCCTTGCCTGTTCCTTCCAATGAAAACCACAGAGCCAATTCCAGAGTGCTCTTCTCAGAGACAGCAGCACCAGGTAGCCAGTGCCCTGTCCAAGAGGCCTGGGACTCAGCCTCATGGGTCCCACAGAGGTACCAGCATCATCCAAGCAGTGACCCATTCCCAGAGGTCTGCGTTTCAGCTCTGCAGTGCCCTCTTCTAAATGTATACATTTTAATAATTCAAACTCTTCTCATTCTCTCAGTCCTAGGGTAGTAGCTGCTTCCTCAGATTGCTACCTCTATGATACGTTGTGTTTTTTTATTGCCCCGTTAGTTACCTCATTCACAACTTTATACCTAATTAGCAATTATTTATGCTTAATTCTATTTGTTCAAATTACTGGTGGAATTCCACTCCTCATTGGACCCTGGTTTATTGAGAAATTAGTAGTAGGAGTGGTCCCAGAAAACAGTTCCTCAAAGATAGGTTTTTTTGGACATGCTTTAGTTGTGTTCCTGGGCTTGAGCTCAGTGCTGAGCTCCTTGCCCACGAGAAATGTGATGCTAGCAACCCGTGGCATGCAGTGACATCATGATTAATCAAATTATCATCTATGGTTGACTGTGATGAAATGCCTATTAAAAGTGCCTTCGGATCACCTGAGCCCAGCAGGTCGAGGCTGCGGCAGCTGGGATAGTACCACTGCACTCCAATCTAGGCGACAGAGTGAGACTCTGACTCCAAAAAAAAAAGTGCCTTAGGAGACAAAGCGGTTGCTTCATTTGGTCATTATTGCAGTAATGATGGCTATAAGAACTATAGTGTGCAATGGCTTCTTCTGAGTGCACTAGAGTGCTTATAGAAAGCAAACGAAAAGTTCAACTGAACGTTCAGCTTGGATTATGATCAAATTTGAGGAGTCATTAACATATCTTAGAAACAAATGATATAAATGTCTCCCAAAGATGGATGCAATGATTATTGCAACTCTGCCTCTCCTCATTTTGAGGAGAGGATTAAACATCTTTGTATGAAGGATAGTTGTATCTTGTTAGGCAAAAAGATGGAATTATGCCTTATGGAAGTTTACATATATGGGGAAAGGTGTGAAAACATGTGCACATGGGTGTTAAGTAGCCAAAGCAATGGACTGTGCCAGTTATTAAGCTACGGTCTATTGTTTCAACACCACACTTCCATATTCTGCACCATGATGCTGGGGCAGGGACTCTGCAAATTCTATTTCTGCTTTGCCAGAAACAAGCTCCCTATTAGGCTCTGTTGATAACTGGTACTAGGAGATGGCAAGACTGAAGGAGGAAGAAGGAACTGGTTTCTTTCCTTGGGCTTCCTGAACTTGTGTGTATCACCTGGGCCACTTCCTCGCCTGTGCCACAGCGGTTCCTTCCTGTGGAGGCTGCCGAATTCCGTTTGCAGTTTCCCCTACGCTTGCAGACCAGACCAGCCTTATTGTGCTTCATTCAGAAACTCCAGCAACAACTGAGTGGCATTCCCTCCTCAGAGATCTGAGAATCAGCTCTGTAGGACCCCTCAGCTAAATTTGAATTTTAATAATTTAAATATCTTCCCTTTGTCTTCCCAGCCCAAAGAATGGTAGTTGCTTCAAGATACCTTAGTGTCCTTTTCAGCTAAGCAATTAATAATTTTACATGTAGGTAATAATTCTTTTTCTTTTCTTTCTTTCTTTTTTTTTTTTTTTTTTTTTTTGAGTCAGAGTCTCACTCTATCACCCAGGCTGGAGTGTAGTGCCATGCTCACGGCCACTGCAGCTTCAACCTGCTGGACTCAGATGATCCTTCCACCTCAGCCTTCCAAGTGACTGGAACCACAGGTGTGTGCCACCACACCCAGCTAATTTTTGTAGAGACAAGGTGTTGCCAAGTTGCCCAGGCTGGTCTTGAACTCTTGGGCTCAGGCAATCCTCTCGCCTCGCCTTGCTAGGATTACAGGCGTGAGCCACCATGCCCAACATAGGTAACGATTCTTTATATGAAAATTTCTCTGCTCAAATAACTGGTATGGTTTCTATCTTCTGATTAGACCCTTCCTCATACACACACCTTAGTATCCTTTGAATGGAGGCTTGTGTCTGACATAACAGACACTCAATAAAATGTTTGTTGAATTAATGACAGTCACATTTATTGAGCTCATATTACCTCAGGCTTTGTTCTACATCTGTCATCTCATTTCATTATCAAAATAATCTTATGAGATAGAAACGATTTTCCCTAATAACAGACAAAATAGATACTGACATGTAGTGAGTATTAAACTAAATGTACTACTACCAGGTAAGGCAGGGGAAGCCTGATCCAACACAGAGGTTAGGCCCTGTACGCTTGGGTCTTCAGACTAAATGTTAAAGAATAAACTCAGGACAGTTAGCTAAAACATTGAGGATTTACTCTTTGGTAGGTAATATAAAGTCCGACAATTAAGTTCTCAAACTCATCCTAGAAAAGTGCTACAAGGCCAGGCTCGGTGGCTCAGCCTATAATTCCAGCACTTTGAGAGGCCGAGGCAAGTGGATTGCCTGAGCCCGTGGGTTCAAGACCAGCCAGGGCCACTTGGAGAGACCTCATCTCTACAATAAATCAAAAATTAGCCAGGTGTGGTAGCACATGCCTGTAGTTCTGGTTATTTGGAAGGCTGAGGCAGTAGGATCACTGGAGCCCAGCAGATCGACACTAGAGTAGCTGTGAGTGTGCCACGGCCCTCCAGCCTGGGCGACGGAGTGAGACTCCAACTCAAAAAAAAAAAAAGAAAAGAAAAAGTACTACAGACCTCATTGCTGAATATCACTGCAGTCACCTTTGAAATACTCCCCTTGGGAAGCTATGCACCAATGCCAGCGCCTAGTCCACCTGTCAAAGCAATTTTGGAACTTTTTTTCTGGAATGGCCATCAGAGCTGTGATCATATTACCCTTGATGTCCTGAATGTCATCAGATATCTTCCTTTCAATATTTCCTTCATCTTTGGGTAAAAAAAAAAGTCATTGGGGGCCAGATCAGGTGAGTAGGGAGGGTGTTCCTATACAGTTATTTGTGCAGTGCTGCCAATGTAAGCCCACGGTAGCAAGTTTGCAAACTTATCAGACCTCAACAAATAACAGCTCTGGGAAAACAGGCTCCATGAAGATGGATTCCTAGTCCAAAGACAAGGGTAAGCCCTAAAAGTCACATAGTTTCATAAGGAGAGGTGATTGGTTGGTTTAAACAAGTATTTAGCTTATCCTCTCAGGATTGTTTGACTGCAATGGAGCTAAGCCCCAATTCCATTTGTGCTTTTTTGAAAGGTGTGTGTGTGTGTGTGTGTGTGTGTGTGTGTGTGTGTGTGTGTTGGAGTCTCACTCTGTCACCCAGGCTGGAGTGCAGTGGCATGCTCATGGCCACCGCAGCCTTGACCTTGCTGGGCTAAGATGATCCTTCTGCCTCAGCCTTCCAAGTAGCTGGAACTACAGGCTCGCGCCACCACGCTCAGCTAACTTTTTTATTTATTGTAGAGATGAGTTCTCACCAAGTTGCCCAGGCTAGTCTCAAACCTGTGGGCTCAGGCAATCCTCTCACCTTGGCCTCCTGATTGCTGGGGTTATAGGCATCAGCCACTGCACCGTCTACTTTTTTGAAACTTTATTGACCCAATAAATCCATTAGACTGAGCCCAAATAGACAGTCAAGGCACAGATCCCAAACATAACAAGTTCTTCATCAGGCTGTTTTGGGTTTTGTTTTCAGATTTTGATCAGTTCTTCAAGAAGCAGTTGCTTTGGTTCCTTCTTCTGGGACCCTGACTGATTGTTTTCCTGCATTTTATTTTATTTTATTTTATTTTTGAATTGGAGTCTCACTCTGTCACCCAGACTGGAGTGCAGTGGCCGCTTCCGGCCACCGCAGCCTCGACCTGCTGGGCTCCAGCGATCCTTCCACCTCAGCCTACCAATTAGCTGGAACTACAGGCGTGAGCTACCACACCCGGCTAATTTTGTAGAGATGAGGTCTCACCAAGTTGCCCAGGCGGGTCTCAAACCTGCGGGCTCAGGCAATCCACTCA